>RCUC01098182.1:0-15922 GCA_003697995.1 Taxidea taxus jeffersonii | reverse complement strand
AGGAAACCTGTCCATGGTGATGAAGGCAGGAAGTAGCTACCCAAGGCTGGTGTGATATGTCATACCTTTCTCAGGTCTGTTGACAGGTACATAAGATAGTGAAATTCGAATTCTGACATGCAGAACTTCAAGGCATATAACTTAACACTCCCCTTTTTACTAACTGTTCACTAGTAACATTCTACTTCTTTAAACACAAAAGGGGAAAATCCACAGAAGCCATAACCAAATCTGTCAGTCTCTTAAACAGACATTTCTGGTTGAAAGAAAACAAAGAAAAATTTTATTTGACATTTGTTTAAAATGTTCTAGAAAATACTGCCAGTAGTTTTCAGAGTAAATTCAGTCAAAAAGAAACCCAATGATGACTACATAAGGATGTCTTTTTATATTCTTGAAAATTTACATAAGACAAACTTTTTTTTTTTAAGATTTTTTATATTTATTTGAGAGGGAGAGAATGAGAGAGAGAGAGAGAGAGAAAGAGATGGGGAAGGTCAGAGGGAGAAGCAGAGTCCCCACTGAGCAGGGAGCCTGAGGAGGGACTCGATCCTGGGACTCCAGAATCATGACCTGAGCTGAAGGCAGTCACTTAACCAACTGAGCCACCCAAGCACCCAAACTTTTTCTTTTTTAAAGACATTTATTTATTTCTGAGAGAGATAGAGAAAGCCAGTGAGCAGGTGGGGGGAGGTGAGAGGGGGGAGGAAGAGGAACAAGCAGACTCAGCACTAAATGCAGGGGGGGGGCAGTGGGGGTGGATCTTGATCTCAGGACTCTGAGATCATGCTGAAACTGAGTCAGACACTTAACGGACTGAGCCACCCATATGCCACAAGACCAAGTTTTTCTTAAATTCCATCCTTGACAGACAAAAGCAAGACCTCTGTGCAGAAAAGTGACTATCTGGGAAATACCTGGGCACTTGGCATTTGTCATCAGGCAGCTTTAGAACACATTCTGGGGAACTGCAGGTGGGAAACATCTTAAGCTCAAGGGTACAGATTAGTTCAGGCAAGAACTCACTGGGTCTCATGCCACACTCTGAAAACAGAGGCCACAACTCCTTTAAAAGACACTCTGGTCAAGCTTCTGGTCTCTCAGGAGCTTTCCACCCAGATATTTCCTGTTTCTGGGCATGTCTAGTCCTTACCAGTCACAACTAGAACATACCCTGAACCCAAGATCCAGGCCCTGTAACACACTCATGCCTGCCCTCCTTGCTCCACTGACCTCTGCATGCTTCTCAGATGTTCTCCAGGCTGAAAGCTGCTCTGCAGACGAACTCACCCTTTAGGGATGACCTCAAGTAACCAGAGTCCAGCATCTGGCATTATCATTAAGCTAACAATGAACAGGCTGGCTAGTGGTAACAATGAACTTGCTGGATCTACTGGTAGAGCATTCAACTTTGATCTCAGGGTTGTGAGTTCAAGCCCCACATTCACTGTAGAGATTACTTAAGAATAAAATCTTAAAAATAAAAAGATAACAATGAACTCTTACTGGAATTCTCACTGCCTTCACAACACCCTAAGCTGTGCTCTCCCCACACCAATGCTGTTAACCCTTATCTGCGTGTACCCACATCTCTGCTTCAGGAACACTGTCCTCTTCTGGGCAGGCAGCCTCAAAAGCGGGCTATGGTGCAGAGTTAACCAGGTATTAGAGACCTCAGGCAAGTCAAGTCAGAGGGAAACAGAGTCAGAAAGAGAGAGAGAGGAAGTAAGGCCTGCTCTACAAAAAAACTTTGGAAGCACGAACACAAAGGTTGGCACAATCCACTAGGAAGAGAAGATCATCTTAAAATGTTCAGAATTCATAAGGTGGCCCTCGCTAATAAAAGAGCTGAACACAATTTATGCTGTTCTCCTGCCACAACACATGTAAAACTGACTCTATAGGTGGGCTAAAAAAAAGGGGGATTAGGCCAATCAATGACTTCCCATGGATAACAAATTCGTTTGTCACATTTTACCACTCCCTCAAGGTTAACCTGTGTCTGCTTAACAGATGATGTGTTACTGAATATACAGCTGTTTTTGTTTGTTTTTTAAAGAAAATCTAATAAAAAAGGGTACCTGGGTAGCTCAGTTGGTTAAGTGTCTGCCTTCAACTCAGGTCATCACCCCAGGGTCATGGGACCAAGGTGCACCAGGGAGCCCACTTCTCCTTCTCTCTATGCCCCTCCCCCTGCTTGTGCTCTCTCTCTCTCAAATCTTGGGTTGCCTCAGTGGCTTAGTCAGTTAAGCCTCTGCCTTTGGCTCAGGTCATGATCCCAGGGTCCTGGGGCTGAGTCCAGCATCAGGCTCTCTGCTCAGCAGGGAGCATGCTTCTCCCTCTCCCTCTCCTCCCCAAACCCCACTCATGTTCTCTCAAATAAATAAAATCTTAAAAAAAAAACACAAATCTGAGAGTTTTGATGATTTTAACCCATTTATAGTTATTTTAATCACTTTTCAAGCTGTCCTTAACTCAGCCTCCTTAACTGTTGTTTTTTTTTTTTTTTTTCCTTAACTGTTTTCTAATTACCAATTCTCAGTTGTTCTTTTTTACTTCCTGCCCTCAATTTCCCTTCTTAGGTGTGGCAGTTTCCTAGCTGTCTCCGGTACTGTGATTTATAAGAAATATGTATTTTTTTATTTTATTTTATTTTAATTGACAGAGAGATCACAAGTAGGCAGAGAGAGAGAGGAGGAAGCAGGCTCCCTGCTGAGCAGAGAATCTGATGCAAGCAAGGCTCAACGCCAGGACCCTGGGACCATGACCTGAGCCGAAGGCAGAGGCTTTAACCCACTGAGCCACCCAGGCCACCCAGGCGACCCAGAAATATGTATTTTTAAAAAAATAATAAGAAATACCTATTTTGGGGCACCTGGGTGGCTCAGTGGGTTGGGCCTCTGACTTCGGCTCAGGTCATGATCTCAGGCTCCTGGGCTCGAGCCCCGAATTGGGTGGGCTCTCTGCTCAGCAGGGAGCCTGCTTCCCTGCCCCACCCCACCCGTCTCTATGCCTACTTGTGATATGGATAAAATCTTTTAAAAAAATAATTCTGCTTATACACTAGTAATTTAGTAGAAATATATATTTCTATAGTACACCACGTTAAAAAAAAAAAGAAAGAAATACATATTTTGGTCTTGTCCAAAATTCCTGGCACAGAGTCCCTCAGTAATTTCCTCAGTGATGAGTGATGGGAGCATCTTTTGTTATCCTTGCATTTCTGCCCTTGGTTCGTGAAATAGCTTAAGTGTTAAAAGCAAAAGGAATGTCTCATTTCCAACACACCCCTTTCAACCACCTCAATTTACATTAATGACTTTTATAAAGTCACAAAGGATGGGGCTTGCCAGAAGAACTAACCATGTGTTGGAACTTGCAGTGGCCCAACACCAAAACCCTGGAGAGGGGAGAAGGGCTGGAAATCTGAGTTCAGTTACTAATGGCTAAATGATTTCATCAATCATGCCTACTTAGAGGCTTGCACAAAAATCCCTGCAGTATGGGAACTTTGGAGAGCTATACCAGGAACTTTGGAGAACTTCCAGGCTGGTGAAAACATGGAGGTGCCAAAAGGCTGGAATGACTAAGGGCAGCTCCTCACCCCTTTCCTATACCCACCTGGTACCTCTTCCATCTCACTGTTGCCGAGTTATAACCTTTCTTGACAAACTGGTCACCTAGCAAGTGAACTGTCTTCCTGAGTTCTGTGAATTGTTCTAGCAAATCATCAAGTCCAAGGAGGGATCACAGGAACCTCTTATTTTTTTTTTTAAAGATTTTTTATTTTTTAATTTGACAGATAGAGATCTCAAGTAGGCAGAGTGGCAGGCAGAGAGAGAGAGTGAGAGAGGAGGAAGAAGGCTCTCTGCTCAGCAGAGAGCGGGGCTTGATCCCAGGACCCTGGGATCATGACCTGAGCCGAAGGTAGAGGCTTTAACCCACTGAGCCACCCAGGTGCCCCAGAACCTCTGATTAACAGCCGGTGGTCCCAAGCACAGGAAACAACCTGGACTTGGAACTGGGCCAGTTCCGATGGACTGAGACCTTAACCTGTGGGATCTGATGGTACTTCCAGGTAGACTGTGCTAAAATTGAGTGAAATTGTATAACACCCAGCAGGTGTCAGAGAACTGGATGGTGTGAGAAAAGCCTACACACATGTAGTAGCAAGTACTGATAGAATAGAAAAGAAAAAGATGGTTTGTTTTCCCCCCCTCCGTTTTGTCTCCCAGTAAGTTATTCTGCCCTTTTCCCTTAAAGACCCCAATTTTTTTAATCTTCTAAAAGATTTTAGTTATTTATTTGAGAGAAAGAGTGAGGGAGAGGGAGAGAAAGAGCACAAGTAGGGGCAGAAGAAAGGGGAGGAGACTTTCCTGCTGAGCAGGAAGCTTGATGCAGGGCTTGATCCCAGGACCCTGGGATCATGACCTGAGCTGAAGGCAAACGCTTAACTGACTGAGCCACCCAGCCACCCCAAGAAAACCAATTTTTAGCTAGACACCTTGCAACCCTGCTAAAAGGCATTTTCCTGGCTCCCCTGAAGCCAGGTATGGTCATATCATTGGCCAAAGAGAAGCAAAGAGATGTTTTATGTATGATTTCTGGGAAATTTCCTTAAAATGAAGGGCTATGTCCCTCCTTTTCCTTGCTTCCTTCTCCTTTGCCAGTTGAATGCAGGTGTAACCACAGCAGCTCAGGATCCTAAACCCATAAGGAAGCACCTCTGAAGCTGAACAGGACGGAGTGGCTGGGTTTCTAATGATACCAGCACTGGACCGCCCACCTCAGAAATTTTTTTTTTAAGATTTTATTTATTTATTTGAGAGAGAGAGTGAGCGAGGTAGCATCAGCAGGGAAGAGAGGGAGAAGCAGACTCCCCCCACCCGCCCCAAGCAGGGAGCCCGATTCGGGACTTGATCCCAGAACCCTGCAATCGTGATCTGAGCCAAAGGGAGATGCTTAACCCACTGGGCCACCCAGGGATACCTCAGAAATTCTTCTTAGAAAGACTTAAAGCATCACCTTTCTTAATTGCCATCAAACCTTTCCTAATCAACACAGCATATTTCAAAGATATATGTTCTACTTTTACATTTCTGGCAGTTACCCCATTAACTTATTAGAACCTATAACTATTTTTTTATTTTTTAAGATTTTATTTATTTATTTGACAGAGATAGTGAGCACAGGCAGAGAGAGTGGCAGGCAGAGGCAGAGAGAGAAGCAGGCTCCCTGCCAAGCAAGGAGCCCGATGTGGGACTCGATACCAGGACGCTGGGATCATGACCTGAGCCGAAGGCAGCTGCTTAACCAACTGAGCCACCCAGGCGTCCCCTATTTTTATTTTTGCCCATCAACTACTTAGACTTGTAACATTCCCATCTCTCTCAGCTCTGTACTGCCTCCCATTTCCTCACTTGTCTTCCATGTTGGGATTACCCAGAATTAACTTCTGGGCTGTTACTGATATGGGTTGCTTTCTTACACCTATCTTATTATTACTCAACTTTTTACTGAAGTACTACATAGGGAATACATAAATCATGAATGGCAAAATCAAGAAATTTGCACCAAATGAATACATCTACATAACCAGTAACCTGACCCAGAAACAGGACAGCCCTAGACCCCAAGTGTCCTCTTCATGCTCCTGTCAGTCATGATTTCTCCCACAACTATCCACTACCATGACCTTGAGCCCCCTAGGTAAGTTCTGCCTGTTCTTAAACTTGATATTAAGAGAACATAGGATGCCATGTTTTGTGTCTAGCTTCTCTCATTCAACATTGTTCATTCACACACAACACTACTGGGTCCCTACAGACTTTCACTGTGTGAATATACTACAATGTCTCTATCCCCTCTATTTTTGGTGGACATCTGGGTTAATTCCAGTTTGTGACTATGACAAGGAGTGCTGTCGTGAACATTTTTGAACATATCTTTAAGTGAACATGAGATGTATTTCTGTTGGCTGTATGCCTAGGACTGGTTCACAGAGTTGTAGAATATGTACATAATTCTCTAGTAAGGGTTGCCAAATCTCCTAAAATCACCACATCAATTTATATCCCCTAACAGCAGGGCCCAACAATCCAAGGTGCTCCACACCTCAACACCACTTGGTACTGTCCATCTTTTTCACTGAGCCATTTTGGTGGGTGTGCAGGAGGGTGTGTTGTGATTTTAATTTGCCATTTCTGCATGATTGCAGAGGTTAACACCTCTCCATATGCTTGCTAGCCATCCAGACATCCTTTTTGGTAAATTAACTGTTCAAGATGTTTTGCCCCTTTTCTAATGGGGTTGCCTAACTTTTTCCTACTGACTTGGAAATGCTGGAGATAAGCAGTATGTCAGACATATGTATCTTTTCTCACCCTGTGGCTTGCCTTTTTACTCTCTGGTGAACATTCTTAGAAGTCACAGTCACCCCCCCCCCATCCATTTCCTCCTCCAAGGTTTCTGGCGTTTCAGAAATCTTTGCTCACTCCAAAGTCCCAAAGCCCTTGCTTTTCTGGCCAACAGAATACTTCCTTATAAGCGTGCTCTCTCTCACATTATGGATTCTACTGCATGCCCCTGGGCTCTAAAAGTAATTTGGGAGCCCAGTATGGAAAACCTTACAAGGTCAGCTGTGCTAACGGAAAAAAATATTTCAACTTTACATTTGCATAAGTTTAGTAGGATTCACAATTCTGCTTTTCAAGTTATTTACTTTGACCCTGAAAAAGTCTCTCCTAGATCCATTTTGCTACTGACAAGTTTGATACTAGTCCCTTTATTCCTTTGTGACTTTGTCTTTCAAAAAGATTTGTAATTTTCTCTACATCTTCGTTGTTGAGTTTTTACTGTAGTGTCTAGGTGTGGGATTTCTTCCTTCCATCTGTTGTGTTCAGCATTATTTAAATTTCAGACCTTTCCTCTTTTTTGATTTCTGGGAAACTCTGGGTCATTATAACCTCATACATTTTCTTTCCCTTCCTCTGGTTACTTCCTCTCTGCCTCTGAGATTCCTATTACACAAATGTTGACATTTCTACCCCATCCTCCATAGCACTTCGCTATAGCACTTCGCTCCACCTATCTTTCACCTCTCTATCCCTCCTAATGCTGCACAGAATTCTTAAACCTGACCCTCCAATTTCTTCACTCTTTAGCGACATCCATTCTGCTACTCAACCCATCTCTCGAATTCTTTGGTCCCAAGTATGCCTCCTTATTCCTGTTTCATGTCCCCACTTCCTTCCCTTGATGATACTCATTATGCTTACTCCATGCTCCCAGGAGCACAGATTATGCTCCCACTAGCACAGGCCGTCAATGGGCCATTTTCTTTTCATTCGACTATACCTGTCAGCTACTTGTTATGGCTCCCTTGAGCTGTTCACCAGGTGAGACCACATTACCGCTCCACTCACTGCACTGCCTCCAATGAACTCCCTACCACCACCACCCCCAAGGTACAGCTGGAATCCAGAGTCTTACATGGCCCATGAGGCTCCCCACATCGTCCCCTGAACCCTCCTGCCATCAGCCCCAATAAACTCCCGCCAGTCTTCAACAAAGCCTGCTTTGGCTTCCAAACATCCACCATGGCTGGCACCTCAGCCTCACAATCTTATCCTCATTAAGCACTCCACTTGCTGCTGAGTCCCTCACTTCCATTGTGACCATGCTCAAATGGCACCTCAGAGGGGTCTCCCTATCAACCTATTTAAATCTGCTCCTTCCCAAAGCCTAGCACTTGATTTTCTTCCCTGATTTTTCCCACAGTACTTAAAAACCACTGTACCTTTGAGTAGTTCTTGTCTATTTACTGTTCCTTGAGAACAGAAACTTTATCACTGTATCCTCAGTATCTAAAACAGTGTTTGGAGCTTTTAGGAGAGTGGGGAGTGTACCTCAGGAATCTCACTCTGGGCTCATTGGCCACTGGACACACTTTGCAGGAAGAATCTAACCTTCAGGCAAATTCAAGGAGGCATTGCTCTTTTCCAAAAGCTATCTTCCTTCACAGAAATCTGAGACCTCAAAGTGTGGAAGGGATGGGAAGAAGCAACACTGGGAAAAGAAGGCAGAATGTAACAGTCTCCCTTGGCCAGTACATCCACCTCTTCCACTCCAAGTTGTCAACCCTACCTCACAGATCCACCTTCTGTCTCCCCTCACAGTTTTTATGTTATTTTCTCTCAGTGCTGTGGCACTTCCAGTTCAAGAAGGGAGTAAGCAATCTACGCTAGCCTTCTGACTGCTGCTGTTGCAAATTACCAACAACTTGCTGGCTTAAAACAACAGAAATTTATTATCTTAACAATTTTGTGGGTCAGATATCCAAAATGATTCTCACTGAGCTAAAGAGCTGTGTTTCTTTGTGGAGGCTCTAGGAACTTTTAGAGGCCACACACATTCCCTGGCTCATGGCCAGTAAAGCCTTTCGTTTTACATCACTTGCTCTCCATAATGCCCATCACACAGTTACCCCATCCTTCACCCACCTCCAGCAACCCTCAGTTTATTTCCTATGATTAACAGTCTTATGGTTTGTCTCCCTGATTTTGACTTTATTCTTCCCCTATGATCCTATTTTTTCTTAAATTCCATATATGATTGAGATCATATAGTTGTCTCAGAATGACTCATTTCACTTAGCATAATACCTTCTAGTTCCATCACACTGTTGCAAATGGCAAGATTTCAAATTTTTGATGGCTGCGTAATATTCCACTATATGTGTATATATTCACATATACATATATGTGTATATATGACACATCTTTTTTCCATTCATCTGTTGATGGATGTCTGGACTCTTTCCATAGCTTGGTTATGGTGAACATTGATGCCTTAAACATTGGGGTGCATGTGCCCCTTCAGCTCACTACTTCTCTATCTTTGGGGTAATTACCCAGTAGTAGTGCAATTGCTAGGTTGCAGAGTAGCTCTACTTTCAACTTTTAGGAACCTCCATACTGTTTTCCACAGTGGCTGCACCAGTTTGCATTCCCACCAACAGTGTAGGAGGATACCCCTTTCTCCGCATCCTCGCCAACATGTCATTTCCTGACTTGTTAATTTTAGCTATTCTGACTGGTGTGAGGTAGTATCTCATTGTGGTTTTGATTTGTATTTCCATGATGCCAAGTGATGTTGAGCATATTTTCATGTGTCTCTTAGCCATTTGTATGTCTTCTTTGGAGAAATGTCGTTCATGTCTTCTGCCCATTTCTTGACTGGGTTATTTCTTCTTTAGGTGTTGAGTTTGGTAAGTTCTTTATAGATTTTGGATACTAGCCCTTTATCTGAATGTCATTTGCAAATATCTTCTCCCCTTCTGTCTGTTGTCTTTAGGTTTTGTTGACAGTTTCCTTTGCTGTGCAAAAGTTTTTATCTTGATGAGGTCCCATTACTTCATTTTTGCTTTTGCTTCCCTTACATCTGGAAATGTGTCTAGCCAAGAAGCTACTGTAGCCAAGGTCAAAGAGATTGCTACGTGTGTTCTCCTCCAGGATTTTGATGGACTGTCTCACATTTAGGTCTTTCATCCATTTTGGGTCTACTTTTGTGTATAGTGTAAGGAAATGGTCCAGTTTTGTTCTTCTGCATATGGCTGTCCAATTTTCCTAACACCATTTGTTGAAGAGACTGTCTTTCTTCCACTGGATATTCTTTCCTGCTTTGTTGAAGGTTAGTTGACCAGAGACTTGAGGGTCTATTTCTGGGTTCTCAATTCTGCTCCACTGACCTATGTACCTGTTTTTGTGCCAGTACCATACTGCCTTGATGATGCCACCAGCTTTTCTTTTCCAACTTTCCATTGGTGATTTTGAGTCTTTTCTGGTCCCATACAAATTTCAGGATTATTTGTTCCAGCTCTGTGAAAAGAGTTGATGGTATTTTGATAGGGAATGCACTGAATATATAGATTGCTCTAGGTAGCACAGACATTTTAACAATATTTATTCTTCTAATCCAAGAGCATGGAATGTTTTTCTATTTCTTTGTGCCTTCAATTTCTTTCATAAGTGTTGCACAGTTTTCTAAGGACAGATCCTTTGCCTCTTTGGTTACCAGGTTTTTGTTTTTTGGGTTTTTTTGTTTTTTAAATTTTTTTCTTTACTTAACAGAGAGAGAGAGAGAGAGATCACAAGTAGGCAGAGAGGCAGGAAGAGAGAGAGGGGGAAGCAGGCTCCCTGCTGAGCAGAGAGCCCGATGTGGGGCTTGATTCCAGGACCCTGAGATCATGACCTGAGCCAAAGGCAAAGGCTTAACAAACTGAGCCACCCGGGCGCCCTGTTGTTTTTGTTTTTTAAGATTTATTTATTTGAGGCAGAGAGCACGAGCAGCGGGGAGGGGCAGAGACAGGGGGAGCAGCAGACTCCCTGCTGAGCAAGGAGCCCAACCTGGGGCTCTATCCCAGGACCCTGAAATCACGATGTGAGTGGAAGGTAAATGTTTAACTGACTGAGCTACCCAGATGCCCCTCTTTAGCTAGGTTTATCCCTAGATAGCTTATGGTTTTGGGTGCAACTGCAAATAGGGTCGACTCCTTAATTTTTCTTTCTTCTCATTGTTAGTAATAGTGTATAGAAATGCAACTGACTTCTGTGCACTGATTTTATATCCTACTACTTTGCTGAATTCCTGTATGAGTTCCAGCAATTTGGGGTTAGATTATCCTGTCATCTGCAAAGAGTGAGAGTTTGACTTCTTTGCTGATTCAGATGACTTATTTTTGTTGTCTGATTGCTGAGGCTAAGACTTCTGGTTCTATGTTGAAGAGCAGCGGTGACTGTGGACTTCCCTGCCGTGGGGGATGCCAGACATCTCATCCCAATCTTATGGAAAAGCTCAGTTCTTCCCCCATTGAGAATGATACTCACTGTGGGCTTTTTGTAGATAGCTTTTATGATACTGAGGTATGTTCCCTCTAACTCTACACTGTGCAAGTTTAAATTAAGAAAGGATGCTGTACTTTGTCAAATACTTTTTCTGCATCTATTGAGAGGATTATATGGTTCTTATCCTTTTATTAATGTAGCATAACACACTGATTAATTTCTGGAAGCTGAACCACCCTTGAAGCCCAGGAATAAATCCCACTTGGTTGTGGTGAATAATCCTTTTAATGTACTACTGGATCCCACTGACTAGTATGTTGGTGAGAAATTTGGCATCCATGTTCATCAGGAATATTAGTCTGTAATTCTCCTTTTTGGTGGGGTCTTTGTCTGGTTTTGGGATCAAGGTAATGCTGGCCTCACAGAAAGAGTTTGGAAGTTTTCCTTCAACTTCTATTTTTTGAAACAGCTTCAGAAGAACAGGCATTATTTCTTCTTTTAATCTTTGGCAGAATTCCCCTGGGAGGCCATCTGGCCCTGGAATCTTGTCTTTTGGGAGATTTTTGATTAATCTTTCAATTTCCTTGCTGGTTATGGGTCTGTTCAGGTGTTCTATTTCTTCCTGTTTCAGTTTTGTTAGATTGTCTCTCTCTAGGAATGCATCCATTTCTTCCAGAATGCCTAATTTGTTGGCATGTAATTGCTTATAACATGATCCCTTCGTGTTGGTTGTGATCTCTCCTCTTTTATTCATGATTTTATTTATTTGGGTCCTTTCTCTTTTATTTTTGGTAAGTCTGGCCAGGGGTTTATCAATCTTATTAATTCTTCCAAAGAACAAGCTCCTAGTTTCATTGATCTGTCCTACTCCTCTTTTGATTTCTATCTTGTTCATTTCTACTCCAAACTTTATTCTCTTCTCCTTCTGGCTTTATTTGCTGTTCTTTCTCCAGCTCCCTTAGCTGTAAGTTTAGGTTGTATATTTGACACCTTTCTTGCTTCTTTAGAAAGGCTTGTATTGCCATATACTTTTGTCTTAGGTCCACCTTTGCTGCATCCCAAAGATTCTGAACAGTTGTGTTTTAATTTTCATTTGTTTCCATGAATTTTTTAAATTCTTCTTTAAATTTCCTGGTTGACCCATTCATCTTTTTGTAAGATGTTCTTAAACCTCCATGTATTTGAGTTCTTTCCAAATTTCCTCTTGTGACTAAGTTCAAGTTTCAAAGCATTGTGGTCTGAAAAATATGCAGGGAATGATCCCAATCTTTTGATACTGGTTGAGAGCTGACTTGTGACCCAGTATGTGATCTATTCTGGAGAATGTTCCATGTGCATGTGAAAAGAATGTATATTCTGTCGCTTTAAGATGGAGTGCTTTGCTTTTATCTGTGAAGTTCATCTGGTCCAGTGTGTCGTTCAAAGCCCTTGTTTCTTTGTTGATCTTCTGTTCAGATGATCTTCTGCACAGAAGGAGGTGTTAAGAGTCCCCTACTATCATTATATTATTATCAATGTACTTATTTAATTTTGTTTTTAATTGGTTTACATAATTGACTGTTCCCATGTTAGAGACAGAAATACTCATAGTTGTTAGATTATCTTGTTGGAGAGAACTTTTAGTTACGATATAGTGGCCTTCCTCATCTCTTGTTAGTCTTTGGTTTAAAATCTAGTTTGTCTGATATAAGTATTACTACCCAAGCTTTCTTTGATGTCCATTAGTACGGTAAATGGTTTTCCATCCCCTCACTTTCTTAAAAAAATTCTTTTTTAAGATTTTATTTATTTGTTAGAGAGAGAGAGAGCGAGCGAGCACAGGCAGACAGAGTGGCAGGCAGAGGCAGAGGGAGAAGCAGGCTCCCTGCCAAGCAAGGAGCCCGATGTGGGACTCGATCCCAGGACGCTGGGATCATGACCTGAGCCGAAGGCAGCCGCTTAACCAACTGAGCCACCCAGGCGTCCCCATCCCCTCACTTTCAATCTGGAGGCGTCGTTGGGTCAAAAATGAGTCTTTTGCAGATAGCATATTGATGGGTCTTGCTTTTTTATCCAATCTGATACCCTGTGTTTTTGATTGGGGCACTTAGCCCATTTACATTCAGAGTAACTACTGAAAGATATGAATTTAGTACCACTGTATTGCCTATAGTCTCTATTTCTGTACACTGTCTCTGCTCCTTTCTGTTCTATGTTACTTTGGACTCTCTCTTCACTTAAAGGATCCTCTTCAATATTTCTTGCAGGGCTGGTTTAATAATCACAAATTCTTTTAGTTTCTGTTTGTCCTGGAAACTTTTTATTTCTCCTTCTATTGTGAATGACAATCTCGCTGGATAAAGTATTCTTGGATGCGTATTTTTCTCATTTAGCACCCAGAATATATAATGGAAGTTCTTTCTTGCTTGCCAGGTCTCTGTGGACAGGTCTGCTGCCAATCTAATGTTTCTACCCCTGTAGGTTACGGACCTTTTGTCCTGAGCTGCTTTCAGGATTTTCTCTGTCTCTGAGATCTGAAAGCTTCACAATTATATGTCAAGGTGTAGACCTATTTTTATTGATTTTGAGGAGGATTCTCTGTGCCTCCTGGACTTGAATGCCTGCTTCCTTCCCCAAATGAGGCAAGTTCTCTGCTATAATTTGCTCCAATATACCTTCTGCTCCCCTCTCTCTTTCCTCTTCTTTTGGGATCCCAATTATTCTAATATTGTGTTGATTTATGGTATCACTTCTCTCTCAAATTCCTTCATGATCCAGTAGTTGTTTATCTCTTTTTCTCAGCTTCCTTATTCTCCATCATTTTGTGTTCTATATCACTAATTCTTTCTTCTGCCTCATTTATCCTAGCAGTTAGAGCCTCCATTTTTTATTGCATCCCAACAATAGCCTTTTTGATTTCAACTTGGTTAGATTTTAGTTCTTTTATTTCTCCAGAAAGGGATTCTCTAGAGTCTTCTATGCTTTTTTTAAGCCCAGCTAACATCTTTATAATCGTTACTCTGAACTCTAGTTGCGACATCTTACTTATATCCATACTGATTAGGTCCCTGTCAGTCAGTACCGCCTCTTGTTCTCTTTTTTGAGGTGAGTTTTTCCATCTTGTCATTCTGTGCAGAGAATAGATGAACAAGAGAACAAAATACTAAAATGGTAGTAACAGCCCCAGAGAAATATATACTAAACAAATCAGAAAAGATGCAAAATAAAAAATAAGTAAATAAATGAATAAATAAAATCTTTAAAGATAGAATATAATCGGACAGGTGAACAGAACAGAGCAATACACTGGATCCTGTGTGTATTTTGGTCTGTTAGAAAACTAGATCCCAAAATTGTGAAGAAAGAAAAACTCATATACGTACAAAAATAAAATTAAACTTAAGAACATAAAATATAAAATTAAATTTAAGAATTAAATATAAGAAATGTAGATAGAATATAACTGTAAAAATGAAAATGAAAGAGGACAAAAGAAAAAAAAGAAAAGAGTATACACAGGCAGGTGAACAGAACAGAGCAATACAATATATTTTGGGTGTATTTTGGTTTGTCTGTTTGAGGAAGTTACATCCCAAAACTATAAAGAAAGAAAAACTTACATATATACAAAAATGAAATAAAATACAATGAAAGGAGGGACGCCTGGGTGGCTCAGTTGGTTAAGCGGCTGCCTTCGGCTCAGGTCATGATCCCAGCGTCCTGGGATCAAGTCCCACATTGGGCTCCTTGCTCAGCAGGGAGCCTGCTTCTCCCTCTGCCTGCCTCTCTGTCTGCCTGTGCTCTCTCTCTCTAACTAATAAATAAAATCTTTAAAAAAAAAATACAATGAAAGGATAGAATGTAACTGTAGAGATGAAAATTTAAAAAGACTTTTAAAAATAGAGAATATAATCAGACAGGTGAACACCTAGAATCTGGGTGTATTTTGGTCTGTCTGTTACAAGAAACTGCATCCCAGAACTGTACAGAAAAACTTATATATATACAAAAATAAAATGAAATACAATGTAAAGATAGAATATAACTGTAAAAATGAAGAGAAAGACTTTAAAAAAGAGTTAATAAAATAAGAAATTGGTTGAAAAGGAAAGAAAAACATTTAAAATTCAAAGAATAAACAATCAGAAAAATACCATGAATTCTATACACTATTCTCCCCTATTGCTGGACTTCTGGAGTTCTCAATGATGGGTAAAAACATGGTCTTAGCTTATTAGGATATTCTCACTGATCTTCTCGGGGAGGGACCTGCTGAGGAGATTCTCAAGTGTCTTTGCCGGGGCGGAGCTGCACTGCCCTTGACAAGGGGCCAGGCTAAGCAAGCGGCTCCAGATTGCTCTCTGTGGCTTCTGTTCCCTGAAGGCTTCCTGCGCAGCTTTGGAGGATGAGAATGAAAAGAGCCTCCCAATCTCTGGCCCTGGAACAGAGCTTGGAGCCCCACTCCTCTGTGTGCCCTCAGGAAAAAGGAGTCAATCACTCCTGTCTCCCAGGTCTCCAGCCGCACTCCATGCTCACCCAGCCTGTGACTGAGCGTTTTTTTTTTTTTTTTAAGATTTTATTTACTTATTGGACAGACAGATATCATAAGTAGGCAGAGAGGCAGGCAGAGAGAGAGAGGGAAGCAGGATTCCCGCTGAGCAGAGAGCCTGATGCGGGGCTCAATCCCAGGACCCTGAGATCATGACCTGAGCCGAAGGCAGCGGCTTAACCCACTGAGCCACCCAGGCACCCCCATGACCGAGCATTTTTATCTCAGGCACGTGACCCTGCTTCGAGTCTCCAGAAGGGGTGGGTCTTGCCATGGTTCAGTCGAATGCTGGGCCCCTGCTCGGAGAACAGTTGCCCCACCATGCCACAGTCTGCAGTTTATGGCAAAACCAAGCTGATAGCCCACTCGTGGGTTCAATGATAGCAGCTGGCTTCCCCACTACAATGCCTGGGAACTCTGTCACACTCAGGCACCCCTGATCTTTCTGTGACCCCAAGGATCCTGAGACCACACTGTCCCATCTAGGATTCTGCCCCTCTTTGCCCCTGAGCACCTTTCAAGCAGGGACTTCCCTTACTGGAGCTGATTT
>RCUC01098180.1:0-10653 GCA_003697995.1 Taxidea taxus jeffersonii | reverse complement strand
CTTCTAGATCTTTCATGAAGGCAATGCCGTTTCTTCTCATCGGTTCCAGAAATGGAGGAGGAGGAGGAGGAGGAGGAAAGACTCCCATTTGCATGGTGCGCAGACCGAATTCAGATAGGACATTTTAGGAACCAAGTGATATGCAGCGTCCATAAATAAATAAAATAAAATTGTACATCTATTCCTTCACTTTCTTCACCTGCTTGCTCAAGAGACGGTTTTTCTTCTTTTTATTTATTTATTTATTTATTTATTATGTCCACTGAGCCAGCATATCATGCGTCACGGCTTTTTAAAAAATTCTCCATGATTGTTTACTTGCCTATCAAACCCCTCGCTCATCATACTGAATGCCGCGTCCGGTCAATGCCAATTACCCTGTTCCCCCATTCCAGGATTCTGCCTTCCTTCTGAAACACTCAGTTTCGTTCCAGAGCACTGAGTCTCCAAGTTTGCCTCCCTCGCTGACTCTGTTGCCTATTTGGGCCAAATATTCTTTTCCCTCTAGTCCTCAAAGGGCATCTCAGCTTCTTCCACAGTTCTCTTTGGGACATTGCAGGCCATCCAAATAGGCTGTTTATGTTCCTTGGAAGAAAGAGAGGTGTTATACATGGCTCTCCCGCGTACCATAGCTCCTAGCGTAAACTACGAATGACAAGGAATGCCGTCTTGTGCTCTTCCGTAAGGGTTAGATGTAAAGTAGAATGGCACAGTCTTTGAACCCTTTTCCCACGAGTTTAAGGTACAAGCAGGTAGAGAGTGTCCTCTTCCCTTTGGTCGAGTGTTTTCCAAGACTAGCAGGTTGGGACACAGGCACCACAATGCATGGGTGAACTGCAAATTTCTCTTTCATGGTGACTCTCCTGCCCTTTTTTTGTAACAGACACATAGACATAGAAACTGAAAAGGGTCTCCTTCACACATATGGTGGCCAAACTCTCAGAGATCTAATGGAACCCAAGAGGACTCACTATGTGTGCAGATCTTTAGAAAGTGCAGGGGAAAGAGACACTCCTTCCTATCTCAGGAGAAATGTTGCCACCAAGGACGGTATAGACAATGTTGTGGCCTTTTTTCCTTCTTACACAAACTGGAAGTGGATAATACACCTCAAAGGACAGCAGAGTTCAAGATCAGGCTAGGGGGGCTCCCTTTCTGTATTTGTTCGTACTTCCTACCTACAGCTGTACGACTGAAAGCTCATGAGAGAGGGTGTCCGATGTCAGTGAAGCTGGCTTCTGTGAAGTCACAGAGGTTTGAAGTCATAGGGACCACGCATCCCCCAACCAGCCCTCCTGGCTACACTTGGGTGGAGTACGCATGGGTCAGCCAAGAGGATCACAAGCCCTCCCATACCACTGGAGCCGCCTGGGTATTTCACCCAGGCAGTTTGCGAAGCCCGTTGGTGTCACCTTCTCCATGGCCGAATTCATTGTCTTTGGTCGAGACTGGCACCAGCAGCCCTCTGGAGCCCTGAGAAGAGCAAGAATCCACAATCCCATCTTACCCGCGACAGCTCAGTGGAGTGTCAGGACAGCAAGTCGATCATTACTGAGAAAATCTGAGCCCCGCACATGTCCTTGGGCCTCTCTCCCAATGAGGGTGCCTAGGACCAGGAAACGTGGCCCACAAAGAAAGCTCTCAGTGAACAACCGCCACCATG
This sequence comes from Taxidea taxus jeffersonii, assembly GCA_003697995.1. Lineage (NCBI taxonomy): Eukaryota > Metazoa > Chordata > Mammalia > Carnivora > Mustelidae > Taxidea > Taxidea taxus. The sequence goes on along the minus strand of RCUC01098180.1, from coordinate 8,990 downwards.
CCAAAGACGTGCCGGGAGTCTTAAACAGCAGGGACACGAGTTCCTCTAGCATCTTCAGAAAACATGCCAAAAAGGGTTCCTGGTCCTCCAAGCTGACCAAGCACAACAGGCAGACGACACACCCAAGATCCTTAGGACCAGGGCGGACACATCTGTTTAAAGCCCACGGGAGCAAGTGCAGGGCATTTGGGAGGAGGCACATACTCCAAGTGAAGAGATCTGTAAGGCTTATCTTCCAGGTTCCAGAAGTCAACGTGTGTCTCCACAAGGAGGGAAAGAAGAGGATTCCAATGTCTAAGAATGCTGAGCACGCCCTCAATGAGGTGCAGCTACCCCCTATGGAACTGAATGGAGAAGCAGCAACACAAGCTCACCAAAACCTGCTCCTTTCCATCCCCCAAAAGTTCGCATGGGAACGCCAAACTGCGCCTCATGGGTTGAGGGGCAAGTACTCATGGAGCCAGAAGACGTTGAAAACTGCGAGAAGAAAGGGCTATCGCAGTGAGACAGACATCAGATCTACAGATTGGTGATGAGACACAGGAAGAGAAAGAGGAGGAGCACGAACAAGGGAGCTCACAGCCAAGGTCTCGCTTTTTAGAATGGTGGCAGGTGCTCTGTAACTAGATGCATTCCATAGGGACATTGGTCCAAATTAAATAAACCATTCTCTGGCCCTGGTAAATCCTTGTGTACGTTTTTTTTTTTCCTTCTTCCAAACGATGCACATGTATGTATTTGAAAGTGAGAGACAGAGTTGAGACTATCGTGGGGGACCTGGAGAGGGCAAAGCCTCCTCGCTCCTGAACAGGGAATCCCTGAGACAGGATACTATGCCATGACACTGGGATCGTGAGCGGGCCTGAATCCTGCCATGGAACTGCTGCAGACATGCAGGTACCCAATCTTAGTCTCCTGAATACTTCTCGATTTCAGACAAGAATAACTGCTCTGTCATTGTTTATAAATGCAGTGGATAGAGATGTTCACCTGGAATGGGGTTGCTAGCTCTATCAAAAGGCTTCCATAACTAGCATACCTTGTCGACTTGAAATCCGGGACATGGCTCTATACACCCTTTTCCGCACAGCTTGTTTGCTTAAAAAATATTCCTCCGTTCTTTGGATTTGTGTGATGAGTTCCACTATATCTCCTTTTGCTCTGTGTTTGTTGATGGTGTTGGGATTCTTCAGTGCCACTAAATCTGCATCTCTGTTTCTGCCAACCCGGGAGGAGAGTATTCAGCTATGATTTCCCAAGGAAATGTTCAGTCCTCTTTTCTATCACTGTTCTAGGACTCCTAGAGTAGGCTTGTATTACAATGTAATACGAGTAGGCTTGTATTACAATGGATGGAGTCGATCATTTCCCTGAGTCCATTCTCTTGCTGTTAATCCCCCCTTCTCTCTTTGGTTGCGTTTCTTCATTGTCCTTTATTTTGTCTTCCAGGTAACTAATTTCACTCGCAGTTCCTGCCAGCTTTTTGTTCTTGGCATCTAATATGCTACCAAACTTATCATCAGGGAGTTTTTTTGTTTAAACTGATATCTTCTAGTCTTTTGTAATGCACAGTGAGTATCATGGCTACTGTTTTAAATCCTCCACCGTGCTTGTTAAACGGGTATGTTTCCCTCAGCTGACCTGGTCCTGATCTTATTTCATTCGTTCTCCTTGCCATACATATATTTTTCCATCTTGAAAATTATCTATGTTGCCGTCTTCTTCACTGTATTAGAAAAGCCCGATACGTTTCTCCAAGGAGTGTACATTCTTTCGGAAGAAAAGTTCTTGGAGTTCCATGGGCTGGCCCTTCATGCAGTCTTGGGCTTGGGTTGCATGCACTCTGCTGTTGCCTTTTGGCGGCCCTCAGGTCTTCAGGCTCCTCATCTATAGAGGCTCTCCAATCCTGCGTTAGTATGGATTTGTGTCTGCCCTGAATTCGTAAGTTTTAGCTGGGTGGGCCCTACTGTGCCTGGGATGAAGAGGGCCAGCAGAATGTGAGCGTCAGGAGACAGCATGTGGGCAGGTTTTTAGGCTACTCTAGCACGGGAATGTCTGTTGTTGTGGGACTAAGCATGTTTGCTTGAGCAAGGCAGTCGCAGCAATGTGCCTGGTTGGGCCTTGTTGTTTGCAGGTTAGGCACCTAAACTCATCCCCGCCTGCTTTGGCCAGTAGCTTGGTAATCGTGGTGTTTGTTGGAGAGCACAGTGCCTCTTTTTCCTCCATCCAGGCATCTCCACAAACACTGAATCTTAGGGATGCCATGCAGGGATAACTAACCTCCCCACTCTGTCCCCAGAGTTTGTCTCTCTTATAAACGGTCGGGTCTCATAAGCTGACTTATAAGCTGTCGGCCAGTGGTTGTTTGCTGCTGTCGACTCCAGGATAAGCACAGTGTTCTCTGGATGGTATTTCTCCCAACCATGCTCACCTTAATGCTTCAGACCATAAGACCCTTTTGTTGCATGAACTTGTGTCATTCCTCCCTCCGTTTTTTCACACCAACCGCTTTGCGGAAATGTTCTCCTTGTTGGATCCAAGTGTGCTCTTCTCCCCTCTGCCTTTGGATTTGGCCATGACATCCTGCCCTCTCCAGCTCCAAGCTTCCACTACTCTCCTTAGCCATGCATCCTACCTTCCCCTCATTCGTGCGACTTAATCTGTCTTTTCCTGCGGAGTTTAATTGGTAGGTATCAGGTCAATTTCCGCCATGCACAGCTGGATGTGGAAATCTTGCACTCGTGTTCATTGCTGAAGACAAGCCTGGAGATAGCATGCGCTATCACCATCCAACTGTCCCCCAAATGTACGTCAGAATCTTACCCAAACTTAAGCAAGCACTTAACAATGAACCCTTGACCTTTGCACATGTATCAAGGGGTTGGAGAGCATAGGGTGAAGTCAGATCAATCAGTCACAGAAAGACATAAGCATAGGATATCACACATACATAGCAGTGAAATAACATGAGGAAAAGTAAGAGAAAAGAGAAAAGCTATAAGACTCTTACACCTGGACACAAGTCTTGTGTTTTAGAAGGCAAGTCAGGGAGAAAATGTGGGAATAAAAACGGATAAAATATGAGATCCCTTGGAGGAAATGTATCTCAAAGGAAACAACCGCCACCATGCCAAAGACGTGCCGGGAGTCTTAAACAGCAGGGACACGAGTTCCTCTAGCATCTTCAGAAAACATGCCAAAAAGGGTTCCTGGTCCTCCAAGCTGACCAAGAACAACAGGCAGACGACACACCCAAGATCCTTAGGGCCAGGGAGGACACATCTGTTTAAAGCCCACGGGAGCAAGTGCAGGGCATCTAGGAGGAGGCACATACTGCAAGTGAAGAGATCTGTAAGGCTTATCTGCCAGGTTCCAGAAGGCAACGTGTGTCTCCAGAAGGAGGGAAAGAAGAGGATTCCAATGTCTAAGAATGCTGAGCACGCCCTCAATGAGGTGCAGCTTCCCCCTATGGAACTGAATGGAGAAGCAGCAACACAAGCCAACCAAAACCTGCTCCTTTCCATCCCCCAAAAGTTTGCATGGGAACGCCAAAATGCGCCTCATGGGTGTGAGGGGCAAGTACTCGTGGAGCCAGAAGACGTTGAAAACTGCGAGAAGAAAGGGCTATTGCAGCGAGACAGACCTCAGAATCTACAGATTGGTGATGAGAAACAGGAAGAGAAAGAGGAGGAGCACGAACAAGGGAGCTCAGAGCCAAGGAAGAGAGGTTTCCGATGCTTTGGAATTATGAATTTGGAATTTGAAATTGAATTACTATCCAAAAATAGAGCGACTTTATAAATCTTGAAATCCCATGAAAAGCGTTATGTGAAACCCACAAATACACCGAAAGAAACAAAAGAAACATTTAAAACTAGGAAGCAAGTGGGGACTAGCCCTAAACGAAGCCAACCCCACAGAAATATTCCTCAGGCAGTCATTCACAGACAATGCAACTCAGATGAGAGCAAAATAAAAATGTTAGGTGCTTGTGCATCAGTAATTACAGCATTGAGGACTAATCTCTCCTATCACTACACACACATTGACGGAATGCAAAAAATTAAAAATGGTTAAGAAGGGGAAAAAGCAAAAGCACATAAAAAAAGCTGTACCACACATTGCCCATAGGGGGTTCTCTCCCACTTGCAAGAGACACGTCAGTCTTTGGAGAAATGGAAATAGGTCAGTAATGCAAAGGGTAAGAAAGAAAGAGCCCAAGTGGTTGTGCCCAAGTCAGGTAGAGAGATTTTGAGCCCAAATGCGGTGAATAGATATTTAGAGGGCGCTTAGATTTCATAGAGTTACAATTCATCCAGCAACTGGGAAGAATTGCAAACACATACACAAGCAACATCGGTGTAAGTCAAGGTTTGAAGCATATTCACAGAATTGAAGGGATCTAGGGACCACAATCAGATATTGTTGGGAACGAGGAAACCAATTTCAGCACAGGACAGATCATGCAGATGCATAGGTTCTTAGGAATCACCGAGCTCATGGGCACTCTAGACTAACTGGGTTTTGCGGTCCCAAGCATATGACTGCATCAGAGAGCACCATGATATATGCTCTTCCCAAGGGCAGACCTAACATTCTCTGTCATCCATCCCATGGAGGATCACACATCCAGGCGCTTGTAAGTTATGAATTTGAATTTATTCTGCTGTATAATGATTATCCCCATGGTACCCAACTGAATGAAATACAAATGAAAGGATATCTAAGAGAGATATTAATGGGTGGGATTCACATCCAACATCTGAACCAGCAGGGAGTGAAAGAAAAACTCAAAAGAAAAATCAGAGTGTCCCATGAATGAGGACAGTAAGGAAACATAACATTCTCTGGGGGAAAGGGTAGAGGGATAAATGCGTATATTAAACTATATATATATAAGAAGACGTCAATTAGGCAACCTTACTTTACGCAACCCAGAACTAGACAAAGGAAGAACTGAAATCCAATGTTATCAGATAAGATGCAATCATAAATAAGATTGCCGCATGAAAACCTGTACAAACCAACCAACAGAATCATCGGTAAAGATCACAATTCCGTTTGAACACATTATCACCTTGGAGGAGCCAATACCTGGTAAAATGTAGGATAAAGGCATACAGGTGAAATTATGAGATAGGCAACTGGACACCTGATCGAAAGGAAAAAAAAAAAATAAAATTATCCTAAATGACCTCTCTACACCAGTATGCCAGCCAATCCATAAACAGAGGGAGAAGGATAAACCCCAAGAAACATAGCAGTGACGAAAACGAGGTAAGGAAATATACAGAAACTGCCCTCTCTGTGAATGAAGAAAGCATTTGGAGCAGAAATCAAACACCACTGAACACAAATAAGAAACAGGTAAATGTCATTTTTCTGGTAAACTCTTCTAGACCTTTAATGAAGGCAATGCCGGTTCTTCTCATCGGTTGCAGAAATGGAGGAGGAGGAGGAGGAGGAAAGACTCTCATTTACATGGTGCGCAGACCGAATTCAGATAGGGCATTTTAGGAACCAAGTGATATGCAGGGTCCATAAATAAATAAAATAAAATTGTACATCTATTCTTTAACTTTCTTCATCTGCTTGCTCAAGAGACGGTTTTTCTTCTTTTTATTTATTTATTTATTTATTTATTATGTCCACTGAGCCAGCATATCATGCGTCACGGCTTTTTAAGAAAGTTCTCCATGATTGTTTACTTGCCTATCAAACCCCTCGCTCATCATGCTGAATGCCGCGTCCGGTCAATGCCAATTACCCTGTTCCCTCATTCCAGGATTCTGCCTTCCTTCTGAAACACTCAGTTCGTTCCCAGAGCACTGAGTCTCCACGTTTGTCTCCCTCACTGACTCTGTTCCCTATTTGGACCAAACATTCTTTTCCCTCTAGTCCTCAAAGGGCATCTCAGCTTCTTCCACAGATCTCTTTGGGACATTGCAGGCCATCAAAATAGGCTGTTTATGTTCCTCGGAAGAAAGAGAGGTGTTATACATGGCTCTCCCGCGTACCATAGTTCCTCGCGTAAACTACGAATGACAAGGAATGCCGTCTTGTGCTCTTCCGTAAGGGTTAGATGTAAAGTAGAATGGCACTGTCTTTGAACCCTTTTCCCACTAGTTTAAGGTACAACCAGGTAGAGAGAGTCCTCTTCCCTTTGGTCGAGTGTTTTCCAAGACGAGCAGATTGGGACAGAGGCACCACAATGCATGCATGAACTGCAAATTTCCCTTTCATGGTGACTCTCCTGCCCTTTTTTCGTAACAGACACATAGACATAGAATCTCAAAAGTGTCTCCTTCACACATATGGTGGCCAAACTCTCAGAGATCTAATGGAACCCAAGAGGACTCACTATGTTTGGAGATGTTTAGAAAGTGCAGGGGAAAGAGACACTCCTTCCTATCTCAGGGAAATGTTGCCTCCAAGGACGGTATAGCCAATGTTGTGGCCTTTTTTCCTTCTTGCACAAACTGGAAGTGGATAATACACCTCTAAGGACAGCAGAGTTCATGATCAGGCTAGGAGGGCTCCCTTTCTGTATTTGCTGGTACTTCCTACCTAAAGCTGTATGACTGAAAGCTCATGAGAGAGGGTGTCCGATGTCAGTGAAGCTGGCTTCTGTGAAGTCACAGAGGTTTGAAGTCATAGCGACCACGCATCCCCCAACCAGCCCTCCTGGCTCACACTTGGGTGGAGTAGTCATGGGTCAGCCAAGAGGATCACAAGCCCTCCCAAACCGCTGGAGCCGCCTGGGTATTTCACCCAGGCAGTTTGCAAAGCGCGTTGGTGTCACCTTCTCCATGGCCGAATTCATTGTCTTTGGTAGTGACAGGCACCACCAGCCCTCTGGAGCCCTGAGAAGAGCAAGAATCCAAAACCCCATCTTACCCGCGACAGCTCAGCGGAGTGTCAGAACAGCAAGTCTATCATTACTGACAAAACCTGAGCCCCGCACATGTCCTTGGGCCTCTCTCCCAATGAGGGTGCCTAGGACCAGGAAACGTGGCCCACGAGGAAAGCTCTCAGTGAACAACCGCCACCATGCCAAAGACGTGCCAGGAGTCTTAAACAGCAGGGACACAAATTCCTCTAGCATCTTCAGAAAACATGCCAAAAAGGGTTCCTGGTCCTCCAAGCTGACCAAGCACAACAGGCAGACGACACACCCAAGATCCTTAGGGCCAGGGCGGACACATCTGTTTAAAGCCCACGGGAGCAAGTGCAGGGCATCTGGGAGGAGGCACATACTCCAAGTGAAGAGATCTGTAAGGCTTATCTGCCAGGTTCCAGAAGTCAACGTGTGTCTCCAGAAGGAGGGAAAGAAGAGGATTCCAATGTCTAAGAATGCTGAGCACGCCCTCAATGAGGTGAAGCTACCCCCTATGGAACTGAATGGAGAAGCAGCAACACAAGCCCACCAAAACCTACTCCTTTCCATCCCCAAAAGTTCGCATGGGAACGCCAAACTGCGCCTCATGGGTGTGAGGGGCAAGTACTCGTGGAGCCAGTAGACATTGAAAACTGCGAGAAGAAAGGGCTATTGCAGCGAGACAGACCTCAGAATCTACAGATTGGTGATGAGACACAGGAAGAGAAAGAGGAGGAGCACGAACAAGAGAGCTCAGAGCCAAGGAAGATAGGTTTCCGATGCTTTGGAATTATGAATTTGGAATTTGGAATTGAATTATTATCCACAAATAGAGCGACTTTATAAATCTTGAAATCCCATGAATAGCGTTATGTGAAACCTACAAATACACCGAAAGAAACAAAAGAAACATTTAAAACTAGGAAGCAAGTGGGGGCTAGCCCTAAACGAAGCCAACCCCACAGAACCATTCCTCAGGCAGTCATTCACAGACAATGCAACTCAGATGAGAGCAACATAAAAATGTTAGGTGCTTGTCCATCAGTAATTACAGTATTGAGGACTAATCTCTCCTATCACTACACACACATTGACTGAATGCAAAAAATTAAAAATGGTAAAGAAGGGGAAAAAGCATAAGCACATAAAAAAGCTGTACTACACATTGTCCATAGGGGGTTCTCTCCCACTTGCAAGAGTCACGTCATTCTTTGAAGAAATGGAAATAGGTCAGTAATGCAAAGGGTAAGAAAGAAAGAGCACAAGTGGTTGTGCCCAGGTCAGGTAGAGAGATTTGGGCCCAAATGCGGTGAATAGATATTTAGAGGGCACTTAGATTTCATAGAGTTACAATTCTTCCAGCAACTGGGAAGAATTGCAAACACATAAACAGGCAACATCGGTGTAAGTCAAGGTTTGAAGCATATTCACAGAATTGAAGGGATCTAGGGACCACAATCAGATATTGTTGGGAATGAGGAAACCAATTTCAGCACAGGACAGATCATGCAGATGGATAGGTTCTTAGGAATCACCGACTTCATGGGCACTCTAGACATACTGGGTTTTGCGGTCCCAAGAATAAGATTGCATCAGTGAGCACCATGATATATGCTCTTCCCAAGGGCAGACCAACATTCTCTGTCATCCATCCCATGGAGGATCACACATCCAGGCGCTTGTAAGTTAAGAATTTGCAATTACCCTGTTGTATAATGATGATCCCCATGGTACCCAACTGAATGAAATACAAATGAAAGCATATCTAAGAGAGATATTAATGGGTGGGATTCACATCCAACATCTGAACCAGCAGGGAGTGAAAGAAAAACTCAAAAGAAAAATCAGAGTGTCCCATGAACGAGGACAGTAAGGAAACATAACATTCTCTGGGGGAAAAGGGTAGAGGGATAAATGCGTATATTAAACTATATATATATATAAGAAGATGTCAATAAGGCACCCTTACTTTACGCAACCCAGGACTAGAAAAAGGAAGAACTGAAATCCAATGTTATCAGATAAGATGCAATCATAAATAAGATTGCCGAATGAAAACATGTACAAACCAACCAACAGAATCATCGGTAAAGATCACAATTCCGTTTGAACA
>RCUC01098173.1:0-10699 GCA_003697995.1 Taxidea taxus jeffersonii | reverse complement strand
TGACAGAATGGGAGAAGATATTTGCAAATGACATATCAGATAAAGGGCTAGTATCCAAATCTATAAAGAACTTATCAAACTCAACACCCAAAGAATAAATAATCTAATCAAGCAACGAGCTGAGGACATGAACAGATATTTCTGCAAAGAAGACATCCAGATGGCCAACAGACACATGAAAAAGTGCTCCACATCACTGGGCATCAGGGAAATACAAATCAAAACCACAGTGAGATCCCAGCTCACACCAGTCAGAATGGCTAAAATTAACAAGTCAGGAATGACAGTTGTTGGCGAGGATGCGGAGAAAGGAGTAACTTCCTACACTATTGGGAATGCAAGCTGGTACAGCCACTCTGGAAAACAGCATGGAGGTTCCTCAAAAAGTTGAAAACAGAGCTTACCCTACAACCCAGCAACTGCACTACTAGGTATTTACCCTAAAGATACAAACGCAGGGATCTGAAGGGGCACGTGCACCCAAATGTTTATAGCAGCAATGTCCACAACAGCCAAACAATGGAAAGAACCTAGATGTCCATCAACAGATGAATGGATAAAGATGTGGTATATATATACAATGGAATACTATGCAGCCATCAAAAGAAATGAAATCTTGCCATTTGCAATGACATGGATAGAACTAGAGAGTACTATGCTGAGCGAAATAAGTCACTCAGAGAAAGATAATTATCATATGATCTCCCTGATATGAGGAATTTGAGAGGCAACATGGGGAGTTTGGGGGTTAGGGAAGGAAAAAATGAAACAAGATGGAGATGGGGAGGGAGACAAACCATAAGAGACTCTTAATCTCACAAAACAAACTGAGGTGGCTGGGGGGAGGAGGGTAGGGAGAAGGTGGCTGGGTTATGGACATTGGGAAGGGTATGTACTATGGTGAGTGGTGTGAAGTGTGTAAACCTGGCAATTCACAGACCTATACCCCTTGGGCTAATAATACATTATATGTTAATAAAAAATCAAAAAATTTTAAAAAGCGTCCTACTAAAGAAATGACTGGGTAAAACCAGGAAATTAAAGAAGAATTAAAAATATTCATGGAAATAAATGAGAATGAAAACACAACTGTTTAAAACCTTTGGAATGCAGCAAAGGCAGCCCTAAGAGGGAAATAATAGCGATACAAGCCTTTCTCAAGAAACTAAAAAGTCTCAAGTACACAAAATTCCAAGATATAGGGGCGCCTGGGTGGCTCAGTGGGTTAAGACTCTGCCTTTGGCTCAGGTCATGATCTCAGGGTCTTGGGATCGAGCCCCACATCGGCCTCTCTGCTCGGTAGGAAGCCTGCTTCTCTCTTTGCCTGCCTCTCTGCCTACTTGAGATCTGTCAAATAAATAAAATCTTAAAAAAAAATTCCAAGATACTAGCCAATAGGATCCAACAGTACATTAAAAGGATGATTCACCACGACCAAGTGGGATTTATCTCTAGGCTGCAAATTTGTTTCCACATCCGCAAATCAATCAATGCAATATAATACATTAATAAAAGAAAGAACAAGAACCGTATGATACTCCCAAGAGATGCTGAAAAAGCATTTGACACAGTACAGCATCCTCTCTTGATCAAAACTCCTCACAGTGTAGGCATAGAGGGTACATACCTCAATACCATCAAAGCCATCTATGAAAACCCCACAGCGAATATCATTCTCAATAGGGAAGAACAGAGCTTTTACTGTAACACTGGAACACAAAAGGGCTGCCCACTATCACCAGTGCTGTGCAACACATAGTACTAGAAGTCCTAGCCTCAGCAATCAGACAACAAAAAGAAATAAAAGGCATCTGAATTGGCAAAGAAGATGTCAAACTCTCACTGTTTGCAGATGATATGAAACTTTATGTGGAAAACCCAAAAGACTCCACCCCAAAACTGCTAGGACTTGTGCAGGAATTCAGTGAAGTGTCAAGATATAAAATCAATGTGCAGAAATCAGTCGCATTTCTATCCGCTAATGAGACAGAAGAAAGAGAAATTAAGGAATTGAACCTGTTTCCAATTGCACCAGAAACCATAATTGCCTAGGAATAAGCCAAACAGGGAAAGGATCTGTCCTCAAAAAACTATAAATCACTCATGAAATAAATTGAGGAAGACACAAAGAAATAGAAAAATTTCCATGTTCATGGAGTGGAAGAAGAATATTGTTAAAATGTCCATACCATCCAGAGCAATCTATATAGTGAGTGCGATACCTATCGAAATGCCATCAATATTTTTCACAGAGCTGGATCAAATAATCCTAAAATTTGTATGGAATCAGAAAAGACCCCCAAATAGCCAAAGGAATGTCTAAAAAGAAAACCAAACTGGTGGCATCATAATTCCAGATGTCTAGCTTTATTACAAAGCTGTCATCATCAAGATGTATGGTACTGGCACAAAAACAGACACACAGATCCATGGGACAGAATAGAGAGCCCAGATATGGACCCTCAACTCTACGGTCAACTAATCTCCGACGAAGCAGGAAAGAATGTCCAACGGAAAAGGGACAGTCTCTTCAATAAATGTTGCTGGGGAAATTGTACAGCCACATGCAGAAGAATGAAACTGGACCACTGTCTTACACCACACACAAAAGCAGACCCAAAATGGATGGAAGACCTAAATGGAATCCATCAAAATCCTAGAGAACACAGGCAGCAACCTCTTTGACCTCAGCTGTGGCAACTTCTTCCTAGAAACATCGCCAAAAGCAAGGGAAGCAAGGGCATAAATAAACTACTGGGACTTCATCAAGATTAAAAGCTTTTGCACAGCAAAGGAAAAAGTCAACAAAACCAAAGGACTACCGACAGAATGGGAGAAGATAATTGCAAATGACGTATCTGATAAAGGGCTAGTATCTAAAACTCAACACCCAAAGAACAAATAATCCAGTCAAGGAATGGGCAGACAACATGAAGACATTTCTCCAAAGAGGACATACAAATGGCTAACAGACACATGAAAAAGTGCTCCACGTCTCTCGGCATGAGGGGAATACAAATCAAAACCACAGTGAGATCACACCTCACACCAGTCAGAATGGCTAAAATTAGCAAGGCAGGAAACAACAGATGTTGGCGAGGATGCGGAGAAGGGGGAACCCTCCTACACTGTTGGTGGGAATGCAAGCTGGTGCAGCCACTCTGGAAACCAGTGTGGAGGTTCCTCAAAAAGCTGAAAGTGGAGCTATCCTACAACCCAGCAATCACACTACTGGGTATTTATCCCAAAGATACAAACGCAGGGATCCGAAGGAGCACCTGTACCCCAATGTTTATAGCAGCAACGTCCACAATAACCTAACTGTGGAAAGAGCCCAGATGTCCATCGGCAGATGAATGGATAAAGAAGATGTGGTAGATATGTACAATGGAATATTACTCAGTCATCAAATAATGAAATCTTGGGACACCTGGGTGGCTCAGTCGGTAAAGAATTTGCCTTTGGCTCAGGTCATGATCTTTGGGTCCTGGGATTGAGTCCTGCATCAGGCTCCTTGCTCTGTGGGAAGCCTGCTTCTCTCTCTGCCTGCCACTCTGCCTGCTTGTGCTCTGAGAAATAAATAAATCTTAAAAAAAAAAAAAGAAATCTTGCCATTTGTAACAGTGTGAATGGAACTAGAAGGTATTATGCTAAGCGAAATAAGTAAATAAAAGGAAAACAATCATCATATGATTTCACTCATATGTGGAATTTGAGAAGCAAAACAGCATGGAGCAAGGGAGGGAAAAATAAAATGAAAATAAAAAAGGAGGCAAACCACAAGAGACTCTTAACTCTAGGAAACAGGATTGCTAGAGGAGAGGGGGGCTGGGGTAACTGGGGGGATGGCCATTATAGAGGGCATGTGATGTAATGAGCACCGAGTGTTGGATGCAAATGATGAATCACTAAATTCTACCTCTAAAACTCATGAATACACTATATATTAGATGAACTTAAATTTTAAATAAACATCAGTTTATCAATTTAAAATAAGTGCAGAATCAACATTTAGAATCTGGCCACAGAAGACTTGGAAGTGTCCTCCAATTTAGCTAGAAATAAGCAGCAAGCTCTTAATGCCTGCCCCCACAGGCCTTATAAATCACACTCGGCCCAAATATGTGGTCAGTCAGTGGGTTTCAGAATCCCTCATTTCTTTTTTTTTTTTTTTTTAAATTTTTTTTTTTTGTCAGAGAGAGAGAGCGAGCGAGAGCAAGCACAGGCAGACAGAGAGGCAGGCAGAGGCAGAGGGAGAAGCAGGCTCCCTGCCGAGCAAGGAGCCCGATGTGGGACTCGATCCCAGGACCCTGGGATCATGACCTGAGCCGAAGGCAGCGGCCCAACCGACCGAGCCACCCAGACGTCCCGAGAATCCCTCATTTCTATGACAATACCAAATGCTGGCTAAAGAGGTCTGACAAAAATAACCAGTGGTGCAGTATGCGTGTGCAAGCCCAAAGAGGCCTCTCAGTTTTCCTGAGCACCCTTAAAATCGGATTTACGTATTTTTATGTTACACTAATAAACTCTGAATACAACAGTCCCTGAGCTCCACTTGCTCACAATCTGATAGAGCAAACACAGAACTTCCTGAAACAGTGGTCTGGAGTGGGTATGCAGTGCCACTGCCTGATGGCAGGGATGAGGAGGCGTGGAGGAGTGGAGGGGGGTGGACCCCAGCACAGGTTTCAGGGCCACCAAGCACACCACCCTACGTGTGCGCACCATCCAAAAGGAGAAAAGTAACATCCTCTCCTGGTACACAAACACACGTCAACCATCTTACCGAGATCAAGTACCAGTCGAGTTCACAAAGAAATCAAACAAGTATTCACTCTATAAAGAAACTGAGAAAGAGTAAATTACGACTGTTTGGATTTTATTCCATTAACCAATTCTGTGGATGCCTACAGATGTACTGGAATTTTCCGATCCCCGCACGTCAAGGCTTTAGGAGAGAAAGGTGGCAGGCAGGGAACTGGCACAAGTGTCATTTGTCTTTCCTTCCCTCTAGGGAGGGACTCTCTACATGTCCACTCTGCATGTCCAGCCCTCCCGCTTCCACGCCCTCAAACCCCACTGCACCATGAGGTTAGGTTCGCACTTACCTTTGCATCTGGGAACACTAATTTCAAAGATAAAAAAGGTATAAAGAGAAAATGCTTTACAGTTTGCATGCTTACTTGTAACCTCTACCAACAGACTTCAGGCAATCCAGAAACTGGGGCACTTCATAGTTGACCAGCGTTTTCAGCTGGCCATCCCCGACGCCGTCCCGATACACAATGATCCGACTGGGCATGTATTCATTGCAGCTGTTCCAAGCCCGCAGGGCAGCTGAAAGCAAGCCAGCAAAGGGTTAAATCAGTTAACAGAATACAAACTGTGTGCTACTACCAAACTCTGCCCAGGATCTCAGTAACACAGAGACCAGGACAGAAACACGACAGGACACTAACCTTGCAAGCAGACTTTGAGCCCATCAACAAGTTCTTGTCCTCGATCTTGAAACACACAGCGCGAGAACCAGCTGTTCAGAGAGACCAGGACGAGGGGGAGAACGGCACTGTCTACAAGCTGTTCCTTCTGAAGCGCTGCACATTCACTTTCCTCAGCAGCTTGTAATGTTTAGCCCTTTTAAAGATACCTGCTAACATCTCCAATACTTTGTAAAATCTAGACAGGACCAGACACTCATAACACCACAAACCAAGCTTTCTTTTTCTATAAATCAATACAATTCCCTTGCTGAGGACAAAATAAAATTTAAACTGCAATACCCAGAGATAGATCATGGTCTTAGTTCTAAGAAAAGCACCGAAAAGTGATTCACTATGCTGAAACACAAGTGACTGGGTAAACTGAAGTGGGTTTTCCAAAAGAAAATCAACACAAAAACTTTAAAGTACATTTCAGCAGTCAAAAAATTATTAAAGATGTTTCAGAGATGGTCGCATTTAATGAGATACACCCCCCCAAACAGAAATAATAAAAAAACAGCCTGAAATGTAATCTGATTACTATAGATTAAGAGCCCGTGAACAATGTCAAAAACAGCAGGGCAGCTGACGTCCTTCACTTCCCTAACTTTCCTGCTGATCCAATGTAAGAGAAGTCAACGGGTTGTAAAGCAAGAAGGAACCCAGCCCAAACCTCGAGCCTCACAGACCCCAGAGCACGGGCCCTGCACTCCCACCTGCTCCCACCATGTCCACTGTCAGTGCTCTGCCGCCCAGCCCTGCGCTCACCGGGTCATCCCCTCATTGATACTTGCAACAAATCCTGCAATCGACCTCCGTCCAGCTGTGGTGTCATGGTAACAGTCGATGCCGACTATCATCGCCAGCTTTAGCTTTAAGAAAAACACTGTGGTTTCAGATACAAGAGAATCCCAGCAGTATTTAGGGAGTAAACCCGTTTTCCTCAGCCGATAAAAACCTTTATGTAGCAAATCCGACTTACAGGCATGTCAACCCTCCAAAGCTCTCCACCCATCTTGCAATTCATCTGCAGGGCGATCTTGGTGGCGATGGCCATGACTGTCTGCTGCTTGCCAAGAGTCCGGGCCACCACACACTGACTCGGAGTAGGGCAATCTGTACACAAGTATTTTTTAATGGCATCATATTTGTCTTTCCGATTACTCGACAACAGACAAACAACCTGAAACCAAAAGAATGTTCTCATTACGGAGAATCGGGAAGCTGCTGAAGTTCAAGGAAGAGAACGGGAGCCAAACCCGCCCACTGGGCATAAACGTCAGTGTCTGTGCCGCAGAGCCAACACGCAGCATGGTAGCTGCTACATACTGCTCCCCTCACTCCCCTAGTGATAGATGCCAACACAAGGAAGGAAGCCACATGAAGCCAACGACTCAAAACTGAACACCATGAGTTCTAGCACCAGCCAGGGATAACTCAGAGATGGGAAATAGAACAAAACCACGCTTATAGTTCTCATTTACTGATGATCCACCTAGAATCATGGCTTTTAAATCTTTTTTTTTAAAGATTTATTTGACAGAGACAGCAAGAGAGGGAACACAAGCAGGGGAAATGGGACAGGAAGACACAGGCTTCCTGCTGAGCAGAGATCCCGACGCAAGGCTCTATCCCAGGATCCCAGGATCATGACCTGAGCCGAAGGCAGATGCCTCACCAATGAGCTACCCAGGTGCCCCTTGGCTTTTAAACTTAAAGCTCTAGCCTGAGAACCACACCATGATCACACTAAGAAATTTCCTAGGAAGTCCGTGGACAAATCTGGGGACCACACAGAGCACTTAATCTGAATACATCCTGCCGGAAAGGGGAAGATGTGAGTCAGACACAAACTTCCAGTTGTGAACTGAGGAAGTTCTGGGGGTCTACTGTACAGCGTGGCAAGCACAGTCAACAATGCTGAGGTGTGGACTTGAAAGATGCTGAAGACTAGAGCTGAAATATTCTTGGTACAAAAAAACCCGACTCGTAATCATGTGAGGCGGCGAGGGAACTAGCCTGCTCTAACAGTCACTCTGCAACTCACACATGTATCAAAGGGTCTCACCACACACCTCCAGCCTGCGGTGCTGTCAGATCTCAGACAGTGCAAATAAAACCACCAATTCTGGGGCGCCTGGGTGGCTCAGTGGGTTAAAGGCCTCTGCCTTTGGCTCAGGTCGTGATCTCAGGGTCCTGGGATGGAGCCCCGCATCGGGCTCTCTGCTCAGCGAGGAGCCTGCTTCCTCCTTTCTCTCTGCCTGCCTCTCTGCCTACTTGTGATCTCTGTCTGTCAAATAAATAAGTAAAATCTTTAAAAAAACAAACAAACCACCAGTTCCTGCCCAGTCCAAGTCTGTGTTTAGAGCTGAATCCAGCTCTTTGACTCATTGCTGTGTTCTCCAATTTACACTCCCAGATTCTTCCCTCTTTTCCTTAGCCCCCAACAAAATCACTTTGCCGTCCTAGGCATCTTTATCACTGCAGACAATGGAATCGTGCTCTGCCTGTAGCATTTAAGTAAGAGATGAAGGGCCAGAAAGGGAACGGATTAGCTGAAGCCAATTTGCTTCTTCGGTTTAAAGCCACATACACATAAAGCTGTTTATCACTACATCTGTCTTTGCCACGCTTAGTTATACCCGTACGCGTGCCAAACAGCTAAGTACTAACTTTTACTTTTGTGCCTATTCTCCACGAAATTTCCTGGAATTGAAGCCTTTGAATCCAAATAAGTTTCCGATGGCTTTGTCCCCCGCAGCCCTTCCTTGCCAGCTGCAGCGCAAATAACAAGCTACCAGACACACAGCTCCAGCCAGAGTTAATGCAGCGGCCTTACGAAGGTAAAATACATATTCTGTGGCCAGTTTGTAAACTGAATTCAAACATCTCAAATTCCAAGATTTGTAAATACAGTTTTTAAAAGAGTCATTTGCGGATAAGGGCCTATGTATGAGTTAGCTACTTACTATCTGGGTATCTGAGGTCACCTTCTGCTGTAAGACTCTTAAATAGGCTTCAGTTCGATCATCCACTTCAATCCTAGAATGGAAATCCATTATCCTACATTCAGAAAAAGTAATGAAAAATGTACCGCACATAAAAAAATGTTCTATAGATTATCACACACGAAACACTCCTGTATAAAATGTAAAATAAAAACAAGGGCAGCCATGCCGGCAGAAGGCTTGCCAATGGCGGCAAGAATCTGAGAAACGGTGCTGCCGGCTTCCCCCCTTCTCCAGTGACTGAAACACATTTCTGCAGCCCCATGATACGGGCTGTGTCGGACCTTTAAGCGGACATAACCTAGTTCACGTGTTTAGCATTCTTATCACTTTTGCATTCCCACACCCTCCAAGCGAATACTAATCAACGTTCACAGTAAAAATGACTTGATAAACTTACATTATTGCTTTTTTCATTTGT
Organism: Taxidea taxus jeffersonii; assembly: GCA_003697995.1. NCBI lineage: Eukaryota > Metazoa > Chordata > Mammalia > Carnivora > Mustelidae > Taxidea > Taxidea taxus. Next base: position 1,787 of record RCUC01098173.1, on the reverse strand, counting down.
ATGCCCATGGCTGGTGTGACTTTAAATAGGTTTTGTATCAGTGAATTGGCTGCTTCATAATTTCTTCGAGTATAGATCAACAGCCAGTTATCTAGCGGCTTAACACTAATTAATGGTGCACCTCTCGTTTCTTTTGACCAATCTGCAAACTGTGGATTGTAATCAAACTAGAAGAAAGTTCAGAGACACCGTGAATTCCGCTGTATGTTCTCAGTGACAAAGCCAACAAGTCTGTACCCACTTTCCCGTGGCATTCTGACCCTTGGGGGACCACGCCTCCGTTGGGACTCCAGGGACAGATGACATGCCCTGCTGGGGGAGAACGGTGCAGCGGTGTGTCCGAGGATGGGACCCGCCACGGCTGGCACCACTGGCACACAAGAGCCTCAGGCCTTGTGAGCAGATCCTCCCCCCAGTGCTTCCTGCGCCCTTCTTCATCTTCTGAGACACGACAGGGGACAGGCGTTACGTCCCTTGTGATAAAGACAAAACAAACATGGCTTGCGCAGGTAGGCAGCTCTATAGGGTGTCAGGTGCTGCAAGTGAGCAAGGCAGAAAGCTCAGCAAGTCGAAGCACCGTCTCACAGAGGAAACCCCGCGTCGCTCCCGCGTCCCCACAGCCCACACCCTCAGCACGGGGGTGTCTACGCTGACCATTTCTATGGGGACAATGACCACACCTACAGGTGAAACACTACATGGCCAGGGTGTCGTTCCTACATGGAGAAGGCAGACGGCAGTCTTCTATGAAAGGATGTTAAAGTTCTGGCCCTTGCCCTGCTTCCAGGACACAAAAATACTTTTGCAATACTCGCTTTCCTTTTCTGAGGGGAAAGCATAAAAGGCCTCACAATATGTAATACATGTAGCCCCACAAACAAATGGCCCAAGCAAAAGTGAAGTCAAATAAGTTGAGAGTTTTCTGTAGAAAAGATCACCTCAGTGGCAGACAAAAATACCACACGCTCACTTAAAATTCTTCTCTGCCCTAAGTAATTCTGCTCTGAGCAACCCGCTGGACCAGCCTTCAGCGAGGTCTCCCCGGTGGCCCCCCATGGCCCCCTCCTCGCCCCCCGGAGCTGACAGGGAGTGGAGGTGGGAGGAGGGAGAGGAGGTGAGGAACGCAGGCCACCAAGCAACGGGGTTTTTCAGCTTCACTGTGAACCAGACCCAACCTGATGCGATCGACAACTGAAGAAGTGCCTTACTGTTTTTCCACCTTGGTGAATCTTTTCTGCTTGCAAAATTCTTCCCGAGAAGGACAGTAAGTTGGAGTCAAAGCTCAAACCCCAGTCTCGAAGCTCCCTCTGAACATTATCATCTCTGTAAATTTAACATATTTACAGACCACTCAGCATAAAGCAAACACAGCAGGATCAGACAGACGCAGAGATCCACGCTTACCTACGATACATTTTCCTATTTCTCTCAGGACTGAAAGCCTGGAGAGAAGGCCAGGAAAACGGACGGGCTCTCCATTTCTCCCTCATCATGTCCCTGTGTCCCTTCAGGACAGCCTTTAAATTACAATTCTGATGCCCAAACTACCTTCTCTTCAAAGTAAACCCCTCAATGTTACAACAGAGAAAGAATATTTGTCCAGAACATTTCACCTGCTTTACTGCCTCTCGCTAATAGAAGAATTAGAAAAGGCCACGGGCTACAGAGGTTAGCATTCCCCGACAAAGTGTAGGGTCACCTAGAAACACAAAGAACCCACCCAAATACCACAAATACGAAAGGAAAACAAAATGACTTTCTCTCAGTCCCCCACCCACAGAAAATAA
>RCUC01098169.1:0-18814 GCA_003697995.1 Taxidea taxus jeffersonii | reverse complement strand
TGTTCCACCAAGACAGGGGCCACTGTAGTGCTGTCCTAACCACAGTGGACTGAGGAATAATGTTAGGTTTTGTGTGTTCGTTTGTGTTGCAGCCTCTGGTCTTCTCCTGTCATCCTCAAAATGCCTAGTATAGTATAAGGCATGGAACACGTCCTCAGTAAATACTTGTTTGATTGGATTGAATTGAATAAGTGGGAAGCAGTAGAGTAATAACTCTGTGTTACCACAGTGCCTGCCTGATCTCTTCTCTTGTTCTGTCCCCAGTACTTAGAGTCTTTTTATTCAGTCATGGAGACAAGCCACCCTCTTTGGATGGGGCTTCTTGAAATGGATTTTAGTTAAGTTTAACACCAGTAACCATTAGGAAACCCACAATGTAGGGGCACCTGGGTGGCTCAGTGAGTTAAACCTCTGCCTTTGGCTCAGGTCATGATCCCAGGGTGCCGAGCCCCGCATCGGGCTCTCTGCTCAGCAGGGAGCCTGCTTCCCTTCCTCTCTGCCTGCCTCTCTGCCGACTTGTGATCTCTGTCTGTCAAATAAATAAATAAAATCTTAAAAAGAAATAAAAAGGATGCCAACAATGTAAACACATGTCTCCTTGGTACTTAGATTATTTAGTGAGATCCCCTGTAGTTCTTTGAGAGGAGTGAAAGCAGCCATGAAAATCAGGGGGAGGAAAATGGAACAGCCCATACCTACTCTGGGTATGGGGCTTGGCATGATGAAATGGGATGTGTGAATCATCCGAGCCAGACATCAGAAAGCCTGCATTCTAATCTCTGACCTGCCACCTATAAGCTTTGTGACTTGTTGCTATGTACTCTCATTTCCTCATGTCATAGGAGTCCTTATATTTAAAGTAGGTAGGCACTGTGCTGTGTACACATGGCTCACTCAACTTTCAGAGTGGTTACAATCATTCATTCATTCAACAAATATTTTTGAAGTATTATCTGTATACTGGTACTTTTCCAGTTGCTAGGGATACAACGATGAACAAAATGAATGGAAATAAAATATATTAGCCTTTATGGTGGCAAAGGTAGATAACGTGTAAGATAAATGAACTTGTTATGTGTTTGATAGTAATGAGAGCTAAGAAGAAAGATAAAACAGGGATAAAGACAAAGAAAGAAAATAGTACAGGTTTTGTTACAGTTCTCAGGAGTGGGGATTTTTCCTCCCTCTCTTTATCTCTCCCTTCCTTTCTTCTTCGTTTTTTTTTTCTCTCTCTCCTTCCTGCCCTTCTTTTCCTGTTTCCTTCCTCCTTTCTAGTCTCCTTTCTTTCCTCCCTTTCTTCCCTCCCTCCTTTCCTTCTTTCCTTCCCTGTTTTAGATAGCATGATGTGGAGATGATTCACTGAGAAGGTGACGTGGACAGAAAGTCCTGAGGGTGGTGATGGGGCAAGACATCTTTGTACCTGGAGGAAGGGTATTTTAGCCAGAGGGACAAGCAAGTGCAATGGGGCTGAGGCAGAATGAACGCAACAGGGTCTTTTATACTATGCAATGAAAGGTGAAAGTAATTTGGCATTATTATAGTAAATGGAAAAATCTTACTTTTTAAAAAAATCTTACTTTTAAAATGTTTTTCAAAAGAAATAATTTTTGATGGACAGAAGAGTTGCAAAGAGTGTACAGGGAGTTTCCATTTAGTGTTAACTTGCATTATCATGGTGCATTTGTCCAAACTAAGAAAGTAACTTTATTCTACCAGTTTTTCTATTAACATCTTTTTTTTTCTGTTCCAGGATCTAATCCAGAATATGACATTACATTTAGAAGTGACAGCATTTTACACTTAGGTATTGAATAAATGGAATTTTATGCCCTTGAACCATGTGGCATTTGAAAGATGGCTGGCAAACATTAGGCCATTGAGTCTTCCTTAAGTGGGGTTAGACATGGTAGAAAGAACACTGGGCAGGTGGTCTGGAGACCTGGGTTCTTGTTTCAGCTCTGCCACTAACTGTGTCACCTTGGAAAACTTTCTCTCTGGATTGAGACAGGCAACTCCTGCATGAAATGTAGAAATTTAGGACTGATTTCTATGACCATTCCAAGCTCTTAAATTCTGCTCTGGCATTATCACAGCATCCGTGTCTTCACATCCAGAAACATAACAATCTTGGGACTGATTTCCCTAGTGCCAAGCAGGGATTTGTTGCAAAATCACATTGGGCTGGAGAGAACTTTATATCTGCCTCGGCCCATACAACTCCCTCTCATCCTCCATCCATGCCCTCTCCCATCCTCTGCACTTGTTCCACTCAGTAGGTGCTAAGGGCTAAGACCATCAATAAAAAAGGGACTCTTCTCAATGTTTTACTTGCCTTTCTCATAACACTCTTGTGAAGTACTATTTCCACCCCCTCCTTGGTTTACCCACTAAGGTAGACAGAATAAGGGCTCCCTAAAGCTGTTCTTGCTCTAATCCTCAGAGCCCATGAATAACTCCCCTTTCATGGCTGAAGGGACTTTGCAGATGTGATGATGGTAAGGATCAGGAGATGGAGAGATCATCCTGCATCATCCAGGTGGACCTAATATAATCACAAAAGTCCTTGTAAAGGAGAGATTAGAAGTCAAAGGGGAGAGAAGATGCTATGCTGCTTGCTTGGATAGGCAAGAGGAGGCCACCAGCCCAGGAATGTAGGAGGCCCCAGGGACCTAGAAAAACATAAGGAAACATACTTTTTACTGGAGCCTCCAGAAGGAATGCAGCCTCCAGACTGTAAAATTATAAATTTGTGGGTTTTTAAAGGCACTAAATTTTTGTTAATTTATTAAAACAGCAGTAGGAAACTAATACACCTATGGAGGTTAAAATAATGTGTACAGGATTGAGTAGCTGGCAGGTGTTGCAATCTAAATTCGAACCCAGGCAGTTTATATTCAGAACCTGCATGGATAGTTCCCAGGTTATGCTGCTTCAATGAAGCAATAAATGGGCCTTCCCCACAGGCTTTCCCCATAGAGCTTGAGGAACTGCACAGAGAATAACACAATGTTCAGTACAACCAAGTGGTATCCAGTGTTAGTGTTACAGTGAACCCAACAATGTGTAGTACTGTTAACTTTCTGCTTCTCCATCCTGCACACTCCCCACCCAGTCCAGAACCTCCTTAAGCCTGAGTCCTACACTTCCATGCTCAGTTCTGATCAGTCTGAGTCCTAAACCAGGGCAATAAGAATGACCGTGACAATAATAACCTCAATGCAATTGTGTAGCAACAGAATTTTTGTGTTTTTAATGTAAGGATATAATTTATGTGCTTTTACAATATAAGGATAAGAGAAGTAGAAGGTAGTGTTAGGTTTCTTAAAACTCCACACAAGCAAGCACAGCTAAGTCTTTTGTTTTCAGTGGTGATGGTGTTTTTTTTTTTTGTTGTTGTTGTTGTTGTTTTGTATTTAAGTTTTTATTTATTTGACAGATCACAAGTAGGCAGAGAGAGAGGGGAGAGCAAGCTCCCTGCTGGGTTCGATCCCAGGACCCTGAGATCATGACCTGAGCCAAAGGCAGAGGCTTAACCCACTGAGCCACGCTGGTGCCCCTGTTTTGTTTTGTTTTGTTTTGTTTTTAATGTGGCCTTCAGCTGCGTTCTCTCATATGTATTAATAGTCTGGGGTAGGACAAGTACCCCTAAGAAGGAAAGGGCATGTGGTGTGTGATCATAGAGCAATTGAGGCACAGAAGCCTGGTTTAGATGTGCTTTTACCATTGACTGAGAGTCTTTCAGAGTTACGGAAGATGAAAGTGTAGATTGTGCTTGCTAATTCATCTTCTTCTCCCCTTGTTATTGGTACAAGGAAGAGGTACAAGACAAATCCTTTGAGCATGGGGAAAGGCACCCATCTTTCTGTTTGCTCTACATTTGGGCTTAAATTGCTGCAAAGTCATTCCCTGGGGGAATTCTGGAGTAACTGTAGGTTACAGATAAATACTCCCCACTTTGCTTTCCACAGCCTCAGCATTTTCAGCCCCATAAGAGATGCTCTGAACAAGCAAATGTGCTTTTAACTTAGCTCTAAAATATGTCCCTATATGTGGGAACTATTTTTAAGACAACAGCGAGGACCTGGCAGACTGATATTTGCTGAAATGCAAATTGCCTCACATCTCTTTTGACTTTGCCCCACTATGAGGCCCTATCAAGTTATCATTGTCTCCCAGGAAAACACATTTTGCATTGTGCTGTGCATTAGTGGTCTCCTGAAAGATACTGGCCATTTTTAAGTTATGTAATGGGAGAGACAAAGTGGGTGGCAGAACAAAGAGATAGGGAAAGGCAACGGCCCCACAAGGGAAAAGGAAACAAAAAACTGCAAAATGAAACAAAAGTGAAAGAGTGAAACGATAAAATAGAGTGATAAATAACACATACTGTATGCACTTATATCCATCAATTAATCAGTCATCTGTCATCTATCAATGATGTATCTGTCAACAATCTATCATCTACAGGCTGATTATGTATCTATGCATCCATTGTATAGGATGCTGGAGGAAGAATGGTTTATTTGAACTGAAGCAAATCAGAATAGGAAAAATAGTCTTCATATTTCTTTCATCAAACAGGGTGAATGTGCCCAGAAAGTGCAATTGGGTGTGGGATGTTTGTCTCCTCTTCTTTACTCTCGGCCATCCCTCTCCCCTATCCTTTTTGTCCTCATCCAAGCCAGGTGCTAAGCTTGAAAACAGGATTATGAAAACTATTAAAATACTTGTGAGAAACTAGGTTTGTCACCAGAACTTTCCAGGTGCAATCAAACCCTTTTCTTATCATAAACTGAAGAGCAAACTGTGGCATGAAACCAGGAAACATGGAGTATTATAGCTTACTTAGAGGAACTGCAGATACTTTCTGTATCTTCAATGTCAATACAATGGGGGACCCTTAAGTCCTACCAACATATTTCTAGGTGTTCAACCATCCAGCTCGATGTCTGGATATACTTCAAAAGAATCCAACACAAAACATTTTAGTGAGTGACTTTGACAAAAGGTCCACAGGAGGGAGAATGATAAGGAAAGTTGAAATCATGCTATGAATAATAGATGAAAGAATAAGAGATATTTAGGTTGGAGTAGGAAATACTCCTAGGGGCTGGGATCTATGAAATATATGTAGGGCTTTCATGGACAGGAAGAACTAATTTGTTCCATTCTGTTGTAGACCGGTAGTTCTGATACTTTTCATCAGGACTCATCTTAGTGGACAGTCCTTACATCCATGTAAAGGAGACTCCTAGCTGGACACTGCTTAGATAAGAAAGCTTTTGGGTAATGTGTAATTTCAGCCTTTTGTGTCATCCCACCCATTTCTCTCCCAATGGTATGCCATGTCATAGAGTTGGAGCACATAGGAAGGACAGATGGAGGGTGGTAGGTCACATCTCTATGGAAGAATGAACTTTCTAGTGATGAAAGTCCTGATAATGAATTTATTTGCTTTGATAGGTAGTGAGCTCTCTGTCATTCATGGTGTTCAAGGAGATGTTTGATGACTTTCTGGTGAGAATGAGGCTATAATTTCCAAGTTTCCAATTTTATAATTCCAATTTTATAATTCTTGACAGAAGATATCAAATATGGCTTTGAAAACCTTCAGATGAGTAAGTATTCAAGAAAAATAATGGATTGAGTGATTACTATGTGCAGTGTATTATCATCTGAAAGGAAAGAGAAGCTTCATTTCAGGCTGGATACAGATTAAAGTGGGCACAGGAACAGCAAAACTATGCTGGACATGTGGCTCAAGAAATCAATGGAATATCAGGTGCACTCGCACAATCCTGAGAATGGAGAACAAGGATAGCATAAATTTTTATTTAAAAAAATTACAGGTAAGTTTTGTAGTTAAAAAAAGTGTGCATTTTGCTCAAGAAGGAATTAGTTCTATTTAAAAGCAGGCAGTATACCAAGCACTTTATGTATACACCAGATTTTTAAAATTCTTATAACTACCCTGTGAAGTGGGTTACTCATTAAAGAAGTGACAAAGCCAGGATTGGTAGGATGCTAGAGGAGGGGTGTGTGTGTGTGTGTGTGTGTGTGTGCGTGTGCATATATATATGTGTATATATATATATTTTTTTTTTTTTGCCAGTTCCCTACTGTGCCTCTACCTCTCTTTATACTTGTCTTGATCACAGCATATGGCACATTGTACTATTGTCATCACTTTCTTGATTCCTCTCCTCCTTACTTGAGAACAGGCATCCTTTTACATCTCCATGTATCTCAGTATCACCAGGACCTCTCACTGGTAGCAGCATACAGTTAATGTTGCATAAATGTTTGTGAATAATTGTGTGCGAGGGAAAAGGGGCTGACACAGGAGAACTAACTTGAGAAACCAGAAGTGAAAAGGAGATCAGAAAAATAATTTTAGTGCCAATAACATTTATATCATCTAATGATATAAAGGTTTCTCTTCAGCTCACTGAGTGATGTAATAGATTCACCACTAGCTGCATGTGCCTAGTTAAATATAAATCAATTCTAATTAGATAAAATTGAAAATTTTATTTCCTTAGTCGCTCTACCCACAAGTGGCTAGTTGGCTATGTTATTGGATAGTGTAGATCTAGAATATTTCCGTCACTGAAGAGAGCTCTGTAAGGATACACTGAAGGAGAACCAAAAAGCAATATTTCAGAAGAAATAAGGAGAAATTTTAAAAGACAGAAGTTCAAATTTTGTATGGATTAAAATATAGCAGGAAAAAAAGAGCAGGGATGAGGAAGAAGCATAACGGGAAGAGAGTCTTTAAAGAGGAACAATAAAACAAAGCAAAGCAAAAATACTTACTTCAGAAGAAACATATTAATCTGAGGTGCCCCAAGTCTAATAGAGGCTTTCCTCACTATCCAGAAGTAGAGTGTTCTCGCAGAATCTTTCCTAGACCATGATGGTGTATGGTGAAGGAGTAATTACCATATTTTAAAGCAAAAATCCTCTTCAGATTTCTTTCAGTTAGTGAAATCGGGTACTAATGTAAGTCTTTCATAAAAATGAAGTGGCAAAAGTTAATTTCTGGGTAGCGGGGGGAAACCTGCAGTTCCTTAAATAATATGGACCCTAACATCCATCTGTCTTCCCCTATTCCTTGGTTCAGGTCCGCTTTCAATCCCACAGTCCTCTAGAATAATTTCTCTCTTTCGGACACCTCAGATCCTGAGTCCTCTTTTATGTCATCATATTTCTCAGCAATGATGCCAGCCTGCAACATCCTAGCCTTCCCCTCCTCATGCCTGCACCTGCATAGCTGAATGTGGTTGGAGAAAAGCCCATTATCATGCTGACTGGTTGCACATTAAAGTCCAAACAACTGAACTGATGTCTTTACCTTAGGCCCACAGCACTAACAAACAAGCGTAGAGCATTTCTGTTGTCCATGCCCTCTCCCTCTTTGGGGTAACTTCTTGCACCTGTGTCCATATGGTCTCCTCTCCCTTCTGTTACTGTGGGTAAATTGTTCTCTGAGGCCAACCCCCTAACCAAGCGCTGCATCTACTGACTTTCTGTTCCTCAGTTACTTCAGGAATTGTCCCATTTCTCTCCTGTACCGCCAATTTATTTCTATTGATTATTATAAATATTCTGCAATTTCTTCCATCTTAAAAATATTCTGTCTTCATCCTTTATCAGTTTTCCTTTTTAGAAAATCTGCTTAGAAAAATTTCTAATCTTTTCTGTCTCCACTTTCCTTATTCTCTCATAATACCAAGTTAGTCTGGTTTTATTTTTTCCTAATCTACCCTGATATATCTAGTCAAGGCACCAGTAACCACTATAGTTAAATTTAATGACAATTCTTAATCCTCAGCTTATTCAATCAGGCAGCAACATTGGGTTCAGTGATCAATTCCTTGAAACATCACTTTTTTTTTTTCCATTTTACTTCCAGGACAACCCACTCTCCTAGTCTTTTATTTCATTGATTATTATGTTTCAGTCTCTTTCCTCAGTCCTCATTCTCATGGCTTCCATTAGGATCTCTCCCCAGCCTTCCAGGCTCACATATCCTGTGCCGTCTCTCCTTTCCATTCAGGCATCTAATGGCCATGCACATCCAAATGTCCTCTTGAAGCATCTTCCCTCCTTCAGTTTATGGCAACTCCTCCAAAAGCTGGAGTCCACCTCATCTCTTATCTGTCTCTCACATCCGACAGACACCCATCTGCAGATCCTATTGGCTCTATCCTCAAAATGTTCCTGTAGTCTGAACCCTTTTCACCACTTCCACCCTATCTTCTCAGGTTTCAGCCAGCATTCTGTCTCACACACATTACTACAGACTCTTCCTGACAGTTCTCCTTGCTTTCATGCTCTGTCTTTATGACTGTTCACCCGGCAGCCGTAACAATACTATTAAAACAAGGTCAGATCATGGATGGTGAAATTTCTCTGTTCATTAAGCTCTAAGAGCTCTCCTCTCACTCAGTGAAAACCAAAATCCTTACAGTGACCTGTAAGACCTTACAAAATCCTCCCCCTCCCCCTAAATTCCAATACCTTTGTTATCTTATTATTCTCATTTTGTACTTCCTTCTCTTATAGTTAGTCCACTGTAGAAAAACTGACACCCTTGTTGTCCCTTGAACTTACCCAGCTTGCTGCTCTCAACTCAGGGCACTTGTCTTTTTTTTCCCCTCTGCCTGGAACATTCTTCACCTAGATATTCACATACCTCATATACTTCGGATATTTATTAAAATGTTCCTTAGTGTAGGATTCTGAGAGAAAAGAGACCAAATGCAATTTTTTCCCCAAGAGACTCTGGTGAGTACGATAGGGATATATAGAGAGCTGTCTAAGAACTGAGTTTATAGAAGAAAATCATTCAAAGACACGGTTTCCATTTAACACTCATGGAGATTTTGGAAAATAGATGATTATCTTAGTTGAATGATGAATTGTGATAAAACCTAAATCATTGCATTATATTATGGCATATATATAAAATGTATACAATATAATACTGTGTAGTATTATATACCATATTATACCATATAAATGTAGATTTTAAAAAACAGATGATATCTTAGTTGGATGATGAATTGTAATAAAACTTAGGGACTTCTTTATATAAATAGGCTAACAGTCTGGAACAAATGCAACAAAACATGGTGTAGGCCAGTAGACTTTGGATAATTTTTTTCTCTACAAAAGAAAACGGGTTGTGAAATAGAAGGCAAAATATCTATCATTCTGTAATAATAACCAAAATCAATTCCTTGAAATCTCAGAGAGATTGTAGTGGCAGGAAGAAGATAAATAAATTCCTCTTGAAACATGAAAGGCCTAGAAATATAGGGAAACTGATCAGACCTCTCTACCTATTCAGTCCATCCAGTGCTATGACATTAGCTTTTGGGGAAAAAGGAAAACCACAGAAAGTGACACAAATGTCTCCTGCTACTTTTTAATGAGAAGAAAAAAGAAAACCAACACATGTTGAAAGGTTACAATGTGCCAGGCATTATGAGAAGATTTTAAAATGTGATAGTCATCCAGTCACTTGGGTGGCTCAGTCAATTAAGCCTCTGCCTTTGGCTCAAGTCATGATCCCAGGCTTCTGGGAGTGAGCCACATGTGGGTATCTGCTCAGAGGGGGAGCCTGCTTCTCCCCTCTGCACCTCCCTCACCCTAGCTCATACATAGTCTCTCTCTCTCTTAAAAGGAAGCAGTAGTCCTCAAAATGGTCCATGTGGTGGATGATGTTATCTACTCTTACAGATGAAGAAACTGACATTTTGGGGATCCATGTGAGATTATCATCATGTGCTGTCCATTACAGAGCCTGTGCTCCTTCTCTTCCACCATCTTGAAGAATTTAAGGACAAACTGAAAACATAGAAGTGGGAAGTATAATATTCAAGGAGCAAATCAATGTATTTGTATGTTAGGAACTAAGAAGATATGTAAAAAAAAAAAAATAAAGGAAAGATTAGGCCAAATCTAAATAAAGTCATGACGTACATGCATGTCAGAGTGTGGAAGAAATAAAGAGAATGGTCCAAATTCATTCTTCTTTATGTGGCTGTTCAGTTATCATATGATTTCATGCATATGTGGAACATAAGGAATAGCATGGAGGATCACAGAGGAAGGGAAGGAAAACTGAATGGGAAGAAATCAGAGAGGCAGACAAACCATGAGAGACTCTGGGAACCAAACTGAGGGTTACAGAAAGGAAGGGAGGGTGGGGGGAATGGGGTAACTGGGTGATGGGTATTAAGGAGGGTATGAGAGGTGATGAGCATTGGGTGTTATATGCAACTAATGAATCATTGAACACTACATCAACAGCTAATGATGTACTATATGCTGGCTAATTGATCATCATCATCATCATCATTGTCATAAAGAAATAAAGAGAAGGCACTAATAGGATTACTTGATAAAAAGGGGATTTGGAAAGAGGATCCTGAAATAACAACTGTGGCTAATGGAGAAGTTCTTCATAGGTTAGTTTGGGGAACAAGAAAGTGCAGGGAGAGAAGCAAAACCATGGTCAAAAGCTAGCATAGAAGCAAAAAAAATAATCCACAAGCAGGCTTCTCAGCTCAGGAAAACGAGATTATGAATGACCTCTTGGAAATGGAAGTTGTTCTTGGGCCTGCCGACCTAGTTCCTGAGTGCTAAGGGAGTTTTGAGGGCTGCTAGGAAAACGGTCTTTATCATCTTGGACCACCACCTAGGGGAAAAAGCAGACTCCCAGGTGGAAGAAATGCAATAAATAATCCTAGACTGACTGACTGGTGTCAAAAGTGGTGAGACAGAGGAAAAGGAATAACTGATACTAACTACAGAGTCATTGCAGGATTTGTTTCAGGGGCCTGCTGTGAAGCTAACGTTCCTCAAAGTCTCTGGAAGCAGATGACCCTTTGCTGAGAAATCTTCACTTTTCCAGGCAGTGGAGGCATCAAAGAATGATTATTTCATTTGTTTATGTAGCATGGAGAAGAAAATCATGACACATGCCGAGGTGGTGGAGAAGAAACTAATAGAAGAGTGGGGCAGTTTACTCCCAGTGGGCCCAGATGCCATGCTTAATGCACTGATGGGTAAGGGATGTGAGTCCTAGGGCAGTTTTAGGCCAAGGACAGTAGTGTCTGTAGGAAACGTCAGACAAAAGAGAACTATCCATATATATGTATACTTGACCCTAGAATACCTCGGGGTTAAGGATATTGATTCACATACAGCTTTGAATCCCCTAAAACTTAACTACAATAGCCTTTACTATTCACCAGAAGTGAATTAACACATATATTGTTTGTTGTATGTTTCATATACTGTATTCTTACAATAAAGTAAGCTAAAGAAAATATTAGTGAGGATATAATAAGGAAGAGAAAATGCAGTTATAGTACTACAATGCCTTTTTTTAAAAAGATTTTGTTTATTTGAGAGAAGACGAGAGTAAGCACATGCAGGGGAAGGAGCAAAGGGGAAAGGAGAGGGAGGGGGAAAGATTCGCAAGAAGATTCTATGCTGAGCACGGAGCCCGACCTCATAATCCTGAGCCGAACCCAAGAGTGGGATGCTTGATCGACTGAGCCACCCAGGTGGCCCTGTGTGTATTTATTTAAATAACAACAACAATAAAAATCCATGTATAGGTGGACCCATGCAGTTCAAACTCATATTGTTCTAAGGTCAGGTGTGTGTGTGTGTGTGTGTGTGTGTGTAAATTGAAGAAAGGGGCTAATAATTGTTAATCCCCTACAGTGTGCTATTTCCTTCACTTGTATTATTTTATTTGTTCTTCACTGTGAATCTGTGAATATTATACTCCTGAGACTGATGGAGTATTCATGTTTTGCTCAAAGTTATAGTGCTCATACACTCATAATACCTGAACATCTGAATCCAAGCCCGGCCAACTGGTTGATTTATTGTCCCTACTCCTTCCACTGGGCCAGACTGCCTTCAGATGACAGGCTTAAAGAAGAAGGCGGGAGGAAGGGGAAGAAAAGTTGAAGAATATCAGAGATGAATAACAGCACAGTAACAGATAAGCTGGTTGATGTGATACTAAAAGCATCAGTAAAATTTTTTGGCATATAGTTTAACAGGGCTAAAGTAGAAATTTCTACTGGTTACAACCAGTGTGATGCTTTTAGAAGGAGAGCTGTCAGTGCCAGGATCGATGTTGTAGCTGGATACCAAAGTCCTATCAGTAAAGAAATGGCATGCTCCATGGGTTTAAGTGGAGAGTTTTAATGAATGGACTGTTTACTCAGGTGCAGAAAGAGTTAAAGGCTAGTGAAACTTTCAGGGGTGAGCAAGAAGGCAAGTCTCCCAATTTTTTAAGGGATGGAGGTGTTAGAAAAACAATATTTCATTTATTTATGTCACTACCCCTGGTCCTGAAAAAGGGAGGGGAAGGAATGGTAATACTGGAATTTGTCATCTCTGGAATTGGGTAAGAGCTATAGCTTTAACACAGGTGTTGCTGGAAAGAAGCTATGGTCTTAGAAGAACACGAACACTGCTGAAAACATAACTGGCATAGAGGGACCTGGAGACAGAGAGGATCAATATCCCTGCCTGTCTTTGCTTCAACCCTATGATCTACCATCAGGACAAGAGGGCTTGGATAAACAGTCTATAGAGATGCCACTTTTGGGGTACAGAGTGAGGTAGAGAGAGTGGAAAAGAAGAAAAGCCTACAAAAGGGCTTCAGTATCATGCATGAGCTAACGAGCACACCTACTCTCCTGGAGCCACCCCAAATAAAACAACACTAAATAAAAACAAAGCACCTGCTCTGCAAATGCAGACTCAAGACATGGCCTTTGGCAATGTCTTTCTGACAAAATTACTACTTCTAAGCCATCCTACATAGAAATTCTTCAGCCACCGATGGGTAGGGGAAAATGCTTTTCCCAGAGAGGGGTGAGAAGAGAAATAATACAAGTAATTGTCTGACTTAAATAAGAGAAAGTCAGGAAAACAAAGCTAATGGGGATGCTATGGTAAAGGGAACATAGAAATTAAGAGGAAGAACAGGTCAGTTAATGTTACAGGAAAAAGTTTTTATGGCACATTATTAAGACAGAAATGAAGGGACAAATCATGATCCCCCAAATCATGATCTGGGGGTAAAGTCTCTGGAGCTGCAGAAAGGTGATGTTCATATTCTTTCTCCCTGGCCTCTACAGCAGCATTTGACACTGAGTTAGATCAAAGGTCTGGAAAAAGTGATCAGCGTTAACTCATTTACACTTCATAATAGCCAACTGAAATAAGTTTCATTATCCCCACTTTATAAAATGGGAGGGTTAAATAATTGCTCAAGAACACATACATAGTAATAGGTTAATCTAGAGACCAACCTTCTACAGCCAAGTCCCTTGGGCAGTCAGTCTATCTACTGAGAACATCGGAAGAGGTCTCTGTCCAGTATATGGACTGAAGCCATGGTGGGTCAGTATCACACACTTGAGGGACTAGTTGCGCACATCAGTTTTCAACAAGTTACCTTTACTATAGATAAACAGAGGATCCATCCAATGGCTACTGGATGATGCGGGGTTCTCTTTTGGCATACTGTCTTAAAAACCCATGACAGTATACTCTCAAACATGTCTCCATTCCTACAGTAACAGGCATGGTTGCAACTTTATTAGTTTGCTGGGGCTTCCTGAACACAGGACCCCAAACAGGTGGCTTCTGTAGCAGAAATGTGTTGCCTTGCAGTTCTGGAGGCTGGAAGTATCAGATTGAGGTGTTGGCTGTGTTGGTTCTTTTTGAGGTAGGGGGAATATATTCCATGCTTTTCCCTAGCTTCTAGTGGTTTGTTGACAGTCTTTGTTGTTTCTTAACTTGAGGAAACATTGACTTGATCTCTGCCTTTATCTTCACGTGTTATTCTCCCTGTGTGCCCATCTCTGTGTTCACATTTCTACTTTTTAGGACAACACAGGTCATATGGGATTAGAGTCCACCTTAATGACCTCCTTTCACCTACTTGCATCAGCAATGGTCCTAATTCCAAATAGGGTAACATTCTGAAGTGCTGGGGTTTAGGATTTCAACATATTTGAATCGAGGGGGCTACCAGTCAACCCAGGCAACTTATAGATGTGTCAGCAAGTTTTTTTCTTTTTTTTTTAGATTAAAAGAAAATATTTGACAGAGAGAGAGATCACAAATAGGCAGAGAGGGAGCAGGCCTCCCCACTGAGCAGAGAGCCTGATGCAGGACTCGATCCCATGACCCTGAGATCATGACCTGAGCTGAAGGCAGAGGCTTAACCCAATGAGCCACCCAGCTGCCCCATGTCAGCAAATTTTAAGAATTGATTTGTAAGACTTCATAAGGTGGAAGATCTAAAAGAGAAAATACAGATGAAAACAGTGGGCATTTAGAATATTACTCATAAGAACTATGATAGCCGGGTGCCTGGGTGGCTCAGTGGGTTAAAGCCTCTGCCTTTGGCTCAGGTCATGATCCCAGGGTCCTGGGATCGAGCCCCACATCGGGCTCTCTGCTCAGCAGGGAGCCTGCTTCCTTCTCTCTCTCTGCCTGCCTCTCTGCCTACTTGTGATCTGTCAAATAAATAAATAAAATTTAAAAAAAAACTATGATAGCCGATACTTGTACAAATGGAGTTGGCTTGGTGCTGAAAAATCAATTATACAAAAATGTATAATGTGTAAATACATTTTATAATAACCTCTGTGAATCAAATGAGATACCATATGTGATGGCACTTTGCAAGCTGTGTGCTCTTCAAATTAAGGCATTAATTTTATTGCCTTTACTATGTTTTTATTTATATAGGTAACTTACATTGTTACACTGAACATTTCTCACTTATATGGTCCATTTCTTTTTACTTCAGTTACATCCTTGATTAGTAGCATATATGTCTCTTTCCTCCTAGGAAACTGAGCCCCTTTGTATTTTTTCCTTGTTTATTCTAATATGTCTTTTCCTATTCTCATTTAAAGGCAGAGAAAAGTTTTGGTACTGGGTTGTTCAAATGGCCAACTCTAACTAAACACCAATAAGCTCATCAACAGAAGGAGGTTAAATTGTCAGCACAATCAACACATTGACTGCAAACTAGCTCACATACTGACCCATTAAAAACTGAGAAAAATGGGGCACCTGGGTGGCTCAGTCCTTAAGAGTCTGGCTTCAGCTCAGGTCATGATCCTAGGGTCCTGGGATCGAGCCCCACGTCGGGCTTCCTGCTCAGCAGGGAGCCTGCTTCTCCCTCTCCCATTTTTGCTTGTGTTCCCTCCCTTGCTCGCGCGCTCTCTCTCTCTCTCTCTCTCTCAAATAAATAAATAAATAAATAAATAAATAAATCTTGAAAAAAAATTGAGAAAAATGTCTTGGGTTCTTCGGTCACATTTAGCTAATGCCTGTAATGACTTCCGGTTCATTCTTTGTCTACTATCACAAATTTTCCTTTTCAGTCATAACCTGCTCCCAGACTGACACGTATCTAATACCCTTCTATTTAATTAATGTCTTTGTATAAAATTAAAAAAATAGAGAAAATGTATTATTGGGTATCTGTGTGCAACTTGGAACTCAAATATGAAAACATTCCTTTGATTTATGTAAAATGAAAATTGTAGCTAATACAGACCTTATCATGTGTGTTTTTCTTGGCTGTCTCCTTCCCCTCTAAGTTACTCTCAAATCTGGCCACTCTACCCTGAGACTCTAGGAATTTACAGTGTAGTTCATTCATGCAGGGTATATTGAGTGTCCGTCACATATCATGTGTTGTGCTAGGAGCTATAGCAAAAATGATTCTACTTTTAAAGTTTAGGATTTAGTGGATTTAATGTTACTGTTTTGATTAATGACCAAGCACGCAGTTTGCTGGTAGGCAGTCCTCTGTGGTTTCAGGAAGGTGCCGATGCGACCTTTGTACCGTTGGACTGAGGCAGGAGCCCCTCCCTCCTGAGGGAGCAGAATTGACTCCTCAACACCCACAGCTTAGTGGCTTGTTCTTTGCTTTGCCACAGCCTTGAATCTCATTAATTTTTAATTTCCCGAATTTTATAAGGGGAAGCAATGTACTGTAATGACAATCACTGCAAGTCTTAAAGTGTGTGTCTCCAAAAATACCACATCTCATTTCCCCACATGAAATATAATCTAGATTAGGAGTTTAGAAAAATGTGCCTTGACATTTTCAGTCCCTGAGAGAGCCCTCCCCACCCTTGCTCTGCTTCCTGAACTTTCTACAGAATCTATAGTATAATCTCTCCAACCAAACATCAAATTATTTCTCATGCAGCTGTGTAAGAGCTGGCATACGTGGAAAGGGACTTAACAAAAATAGGAATAAAACCTGGCTGCTATCTTTAAGGAGTTTAAAATCTAGTTGGGGAAATGAGACAGGTTTCTTTTCTTGGCACCAACGCAAGTCAAGAAAGCGGAGGATGATAAGTAACAAATGAATAGCTCTCCCTGTGCCTGATTCATTACCAGGAGTCTTCATTGAGCCTCCAAAATACCTTTTTTCCTAGAGCCATAGAATGAGGGGTCTTTAAATAGGCCACCTGGGACAGAGTGGACTTATCAGTCTAGAAGCAGGGGTGACAAGGACACAAGAGGCAGCCGTTTTGCAATTGGAAATGTGAATTTGTTTTCTAAAAGGCTTTCATTAACAAAATTATGTGCAGTGAAAGGGCAATGATGGAAAGCACCTACTTCCTTCCCTTGCGGGTTAGATAACATTTATGAGCTCTAAATTTCTAGCGAACTTGAAGGTGCTCAAACTGGGCAAGGATGGAGATTAAAATCACCTTTGATGATGACGGAAAGTAGTGTTACCTTTGAGGTCTGGGTCCTCCTGCTGGCAGACGCAAATGTATTTTCTCCATTTAAAAGATTTCCTTCTGGCTCCCACCTTCCCCGGGCATTTGGTCCTGATGGGGTTCAGTTTGACTGATTAATTTTAGTTCTTCTGCTTCACACAAGGTAGACAGTGATGAATTGATATATTAAAGATGTGATTAATGGTTACTTTCTATTCAGTGTAATTATCAGGTGATAGTTTCAATGAAAAATGCTAGAAAATGAAACTTTTCACTCCAGATAACTATCCTCCCTGTCTGGAAAGAAAAATGGGTCTCTATTTTCAACGTATTACTGTAGAGCAAGGCCATGAGAGAGAGAGCGCGCGCGCGAGAGAGAGAGAGAGAGAGAGCGCGAGAGAGCGCACACTGGTTTTGTGAGTTCTGTAGAATAAGATAGATTTAGAAGAATGGCTGTCTCCAGAGAAATTCGTAGGGAGGGAGTCTCTAGCTAACACCACTTTATTTGACCTTAATCCTGGCTTATTTTACCAGCCCTTACCTAGACTTTCTGGCACATAATCCACTTTGCAGATTGTGTTGGATTAATATCCCTAAAGTACTGTATTAATCATATCACATCTTTTTCCAGAAACTTCTAACAACTTTGCATTAATATAGTAGGAATAATGAAAATTGTCAGCATGACACTTAAGACACTGTATTAAGGACAAACCCTCTGTTGATGTTTCAGTTCCAATCCTTTGATCTCTCAAGACATGTCACCTCATAGTCATCTCAGCTAGCCCTGTTCCTACTGACCTCAGCTTGACCTTGACCTTTTTTCCTCCTGTTTCTAACTGCGAGGAAAAATTGTGGACACATTTAAAATGAACCAAAAGATTATTATGGGACCTCAGTACAGAAATTGTTATATTGTGTAGAACATGCCCTCTGAATTATCTGTTCCTGTATGGTTTGTGCATCTCTTTGTTTTGGAGATATTATATGGCTTTGTAGAGTGAGATGTTAACTGGTAGAAATGGATAGTGATACAAATTATTAATTTTTTTAAACTTTATTTTTTCAGTGTTCCAAGATTCATTGCTTATGTATCACACCCAGTATTTCGTGCGGTAGGTGTCCTCCATAATACCCATCACCAGGCTCACCCAACCCCCCCTCCCCACTCCTCCTGTCCAAAACCCTCAATTTGTTTCTCAGAGTCCACAGTCTCTCATGGTTCATCTCCCCCTCCAATTCCTCCCAACTCACTTCTCTCCATCTCCCAATGTCCTCCATGTTATTCCTTATGCTCCACAAGTAAGTGAAACCATATGATAATTGACCTTCTCTGCTTATTTCACTTAACATAATCTCCTCCAGTCCTGTCCATGTTGATACAAAAGTTGGGTATTCATCCTTTTTGATGGAAGCATAATACTCCATTGTATATATGGGCCATATCCTCTTTATCCATTCATCTGTTGAAGGGCATCTTGGCTCTTTCCACAGTTTGGCAACTGTGGCCATTGCTGCTAGGAACATTGGGGTACAGATGGCCCTTCTTTTCACTACATCTGTATCTTTGGGGTAAATTCCCAGTAATGCAATTGCAGGGTCATAGGGAAGCTCTATTTTTAGTTTCTTAAAGAATCCCCACACTGTTTTCCAAAGTGGTTGCACCAGCTTGCATTCCCACCAACAGTGTAAGAGGGTTCCCCTTTCTCACATCCTCTCCAACACACGTTGTTTACTGTCTTGTTAATTTTGGCCATTCTAACTGGTGTAAGGTGGTATCTCAATGTGGTTTTGATTTGAATGTCCCTGATGGCTAATGATCATGAACATTTTTTCATGTGTCTGTTAGCCATTTGTATGTCTTCTTTGGAGAAGTATCTGTTCATGTCTTCTGCCCATTTTTTGATGTAATTATGTGTTTTTTGAGTGTTGAGTTTGAGGAGTTCTTTACAGATCTTGGCTATCAGCCCTTTGTCTGTAGTGTCATTTGCGAGTATCTTCTCCCA
>RCUC01098163.1:0-10327 GCA_003697995.1 Taxidea taxus jeffersonii | reverse complement strand
GGGGGGGGCAACGAATTCCTGCAGGCTTGCCCTCTTCCAGCCTGTCTGTCCCCAGTGAGGGCCACGTGTGCCACCATGGCCCCTCCATCCTCAGATGGCTCATGAGTAACTGTGGTCCGGGGACCTGCCGTATCTGCATCCCCTGGGAGCTCGTTAGAAGTGATGAATCACAATCTGCGTATTAATGAGATCTTCACATGATTCCCAAGCACATGGATGTTTGAGATTCTCTCTTCCAGGGGCACAGTCTCCATGGAAAGTAGATGGAATTTGTTACATGTGGGGTTACTCAACTGAAACTTTGGTGCAATTTAATATTTACTATGTAGAAGTTTTACTATAGAGCAATTTAATATTTACTATGTAGAAGTTTTTTCTATTCAGGAATCAGAGGGGAAAATAGTGTTTGATGGTTGCAGGTTAGGGAAATTAAAGGAAGTGCCTTTAATGTCTTTGCTTCCTGAATGGTTAGTTGGTAAATGTAGTATGCCAGATTTAAAAATCCAAACACTAAGATTCCTGGTTAGGATTTCACCTTTCTTCAGGTTTTCTTTTCTAGAGACATCCAACAAAATAATCAAAGTAAAAGCTAACATATATGCCAGGCACCTGTTCTGAGCATTTCACATTTAACTCTATGAGACGGAAATATTATCCTAATTTTTCAGATGAGTAAACTAGGGCACAGAGAGGTTAAACAATTGCCCTAGGTCACACAGTAGTAAATAATAAAGTCAGGATCCGTACCCAAGAAGGTCTACCTGACTTTGCCACATTTCTACCTGTTTATGGCAAGTCAATACCACGTGACTTAGACGATTACTGCAGGCCAAAGAACTAAATCCTGTTGGTGAAAATATGTAGAGGTTTGAAATAAAGAGACAAAAGCTCAAAGAGGTCACTTTCTTGCTCAGAATCACCCAGATGGGCAAAGAGGTGGGATGGGTCTTTTGATTATTTGTACCATAGTCTTTTAACTGAAAACATATGTTTTTAAGTATACAACAATGATTTATTGCTCAATCTCAATGCTGGTTCAAATTCTGACATTTTCACTCTATACCTCAAACATTAAGAGCTGTTTTTCTAATTAAAATTTTTTTTCCAGTAAATTTACCAAACAAGAGACAGCTGTGCATGAGTGATTCTGTCTCCCCCACTGACTGCTGCTGCTAACTCTTCAAAAGTTTCTGTTTATAGTGGTACGGGCTCTGCTTCCAAGGGGCCCAAGATTTTAGAAAGAAGGCAAAACCAACCAACCAGCCAACCAACCAACCATTGAAATGACCAAGGTAAGGAAGAATTGCTTTGCTTCCTAAGCTGCCCACTCAGAAGATTAAAAGGTCACCACATAATTTAGAACGGACAAAAGGATCATTTCATTTTGAGTTTATGATATTGGCAGCCAACCCTGAGAGAGGGTCTGCTATGTGCCAGGCAAGGTGCAGGCTATGTTTCATTCACTCATTACAACGATGCTGTGAAGGAGTTGCTGTTATTAGCCCCACTTCATAGATGAGGAATCTTTGGCTGAGAGAACTAAAGAGGTTGCCCAAAGTACAGGTAGTAAATGGGCAGTTGTTCTCATACCCTTTATGCTACATGCCACAGACGAAGCAGTTGTAGGCCAGTGAGTAAAGCATTTGTCCAGAGTCACAAAGCTAGTTAAAGGGCAGTGCTGTGCCTAGAATCTTCCTCAGGATGGGCCAAGCTGCCTTGATGACAAATGGGAAATCCTATTGAAATTATTCATCTTTTAGCATGAATATTGCTTTGAGAGAAGCTCATCTATTTCCTCAGAAAACATGGCTTCAGCAAACAAAATCTCTTTCACAAAGAATGGAGGCAAAGGCATATTGCTTTTGAAACGTACGAAGGACATTAGTTCAAATGAACAGGCTTGTCTGATTTCAGCAGTGGAACAACAGTGTCTGAGAACACCGATGCTTGGGAACTTGAAAGTCATGATCGTTGGGGGGAAAAAAAGCCACAAGATACAAACACTTGAGATACAAACACTTTTTGGCTTAATGAACACTTTTTGGCTTTATGAAAGTCTGGCTTATGACCAAATAATAACCAAAAGAAGAAGCAATATTGTACTGTTAGCAATTACCCTGTTGTCTGGGACATGTCTGCAGATGACAGCTTCTTGCAGAGGGAACTGTGCTCCCAATGTGGGGGTGTCTCTGCAACCCGAACATGGCCCGATCTCTTGGGTGTTCTCATTGGTTCACTCATTTAGGACAACGTGGTGCAGTAAGCGGAAGGTGTCACAAAATGATTCCAGCTTGCTCCCTCAGGCAGCATGGGCAGTTTACTTCTTGGGACCACCTTGTCTACCACCGTCTCCCTTCTAGAAACACGTTTGCCTGGAAGAGGAATACTGTGGGGACAAGACAGGAACTTGCCAAAGGGAGGAAGAAGCTCCGGAAGAAAAGCCCCATGCCTTGCACATTACCTCTGTCTGAGGGTTATTAGGTGGATCGATATAGTGTCTCAGAAAGAGGTACAGAGTCTGAAGTTACCACCAAGGCTTCAAGAGCTGCCCTGAGGCTGGCAGTCCTCACCTGGGCTTTTTGCTTCCCTGGGGACAGTGGGCAAGGTCCGGAGACCTTTTTGGCAGCCAAACTCAGGGGAGTGTGTGTGCACTGCCAGCATGTAGTGGATATCAGCCAGGGATGTTGCTAAAATTTGTATACTCACAGGATAGCCCTCCACCATCAGAATTCTCCCCCCTTGTGTCAGCAGTGCCAAGGCAGAGACACTGTCTTCAAAACTCTGGAGTGAGTGAGTTTTCTTCATGGTCTCTGCGTCCAAGTGCTCCTCCTCTGACCCTGCTAGTCAGTGTCACTGACTCCAGGAGGAAAAGTCTGATTAAATCAACACACCCTGAGGTATGAATGACCGATAGGGTCCGCAGTAGCAGGAACACCTGTGTGTTAAGTGACGCTAATTACATCTAAACTCACCTCCAATCTGTGATGTTTTAGGGAGGGTGCCATGAAAACACAGGCACATATTTTTTCCTGGATGGGGGAGATGGTGAAATTTATGAAGCATTGCTCACCTAAAGTCATAAGATACATAAGCAAACCGCTGATGTGATCCCATTGGAATATAATCATGAATACTATTTTTTATTACAAGCAATTGATTGCATTTACTATGGGTCACAATTGCTTTCCAGCAAGGGAAGAAACACTATCAGAAGCCTGCTGTGCCCCAAACAAACCTTAATTTCTCTTCACTGCTAATAGGGACCTGTGGGTTTTGATATGATTGGGCCCGTTTGTTAGGTATTTGGAATGTCCCTGTCACGGTAAGTGCCAGGCTGTCTTCTCTTGGGACTGCTGTGGATCTATATTTGGATGGCAGGCTGCATAGGCTTTTATTTAAAGCAAGTGAAGCAGACACAGCGTGAGCAAGATACTTAGCAGCAGGGAGGAGCTTCCGAGTCATTTCTTCTCATCTTAAGGCTCAGAAATGGAAGGTTTTACTCTTCTTTATGCCAGTGTATGATGGTCCCAAACCACAGGGATCCAACCTTGGCCATCTCACACTGGGGGGACTTTCTGAATCCCATTCCCTTGTCCTCCTGACGCCCAGCTACAGATGTGTATGGGAGGAACATGTATGTGGCAATATGTTGTGCCGAGTTCCAGGCAAATTAACTGGCTTGACAGCTCTTCATCCAGCAGGGCTCTGAGTAGTACAATTCAGAGAATAGTTGGGGCTAAGAGGGATCTTAAAGCTCACCCCAGTTCAAAAAACCTTGGACAGTGACAAGCAAAACCAAGGCTCTCTGCTGCCGTGTGGCCCCAAACACAAAGAATACCAGCAGGCCCCAGGAGAGCTGAGATAGTCTGGGGTGAAAGTGGGTGAAGGCGGGTGGCCCTCATCCAGGTGAAGCAACCTTCTTGTTTCCAGAACTGGCAGACCCCGTCTTCCATATCTTTAAGGCTCAGGCTGGCGCAGGTGGAGATCAAAAGCCTTCCTTCAACCTATTTGTGGCATCTGGAAAATTCTTGTGAATGGCGGGGGCTTGACAGGGTCATCTTGGAAACAGAGAATGTGAAGCAGGTCTCTATTTGTTAAACTTGCTATGGACTGTTAGTCTGAAAGGAGAGGAAACCTACCATGGCCGCGGCTGCCCCTGACTAAAAACAACTAAGCCCAACACAGGTCTGGCCAATATTTCCTGAGTTCTTGCAAGAGAAGGGACTACATAAGAACCAGGCAGAAGAGAATCTTTAGGAAATCTTTGTCTAGAAAGGAGAGAACAAGACAGTTGGATGTATTATGGAGGCAGGCCAGCAGCAAAAGGAGTCTAGAATATTTAGTAATAGGTTTTCAGTGGTGCCTTATTCCATAGATGTTTGAAAGGGGTATTTTAAATGAATGGGATCTCAAGGATCAGTCCTGGAAAGTGGGATGGGAAGACCCATTTCTGACTCACACCTAGGATTCTTTACTTCTTGGGCCGTGGAATAGGTTGTTCAAGAGAGCTGGATTGCATTTTGTAATGGGATGGACCAGATCCATTCTCTAATGTGTTTGAAACAAGATAACAAGACAGCTGCATTTCCCCTGAGCCTTCCCGGCCAGAGTGGCACATCTGGCCTAGAGATATTAATGTAGTGGTCACGATGATGGTGGTATCTGTCATTGATTACTTGAGGCTCACAACGCTCCAGTCACACTACTCACATCACATGATTTCTTTTTGACCCTTACCCTAATATCAAGATGAGTAATGATCCTTTCCATTCCACAGATGAAGAAACTGAGTATTAAGAAAGGGAAAGCAAATTGCCATAGGTCCAGTGTCCAGCCACACTGGACCCTAGGTGACTTTGACCAAGGACCCTGCCCTTGGCCATCCTGTTGCATTTTAATGGGTCAGCAATACAGATGTGGTTTGGACAAGATGGTATATACTTTCCCGGTTTACAGACATGTTGTCCTCATTATTTGCCTGCTCCTCCCCCCATCCTATTCTGCACTTAAAAGAGAAAAGATAAAATAAAGAGAAATAAAACAGAGCTTCATGGAAAGGATGAAGCAAGAGAGTAAAAAAAAAAAATAGGCAGGCTTTCAAACAAAACAAACATAAATCTCCTCTGTTCTATTTGGAAATCATAGGAATCAATAAACAAGAGCTGAGAGACAAGGAGTCAAGGAGGGCCAGAGGTGAGGGTTCATCCAGGTGGGGTCTCTGGCGAGAGTCTCAGCGAGAAGAGCAAGCCCTCGACAGTGGCTACATACAGACACTGTGATCTTCTTGTGGGGGGCTTTGCACACTTTTCCTGACCTGTCAGCCCGCAGGACGGGCCACTACACCCTCACTGTATGATGCCCTCAGGGGCCCGCTCACTCCTCCGAAGGCCCTCTTTCTCTGGTTTGTAAAGGATCCTTCACGGTGTAAAGCCTGGAAGAGGGCCCTCTGCTCTGATGTTTCTCTGTGTGAGGATACTTGGGGGAACACGTATCTGTGTGCAGTGCATATCATTATATTTTTAAGCCCTCGCATATGAAACATGCTTCACCGACTTCTCACCGTGTCCATTCACTTCCCAAAGACAGGAACAAGTGAAACATTTTCCACTTGACCTTTTCATCTCTCAGATCATTATTCATTAATGTAGTCTATCTGGAATTTCTAGGGAGACATCTGTCCTCCTAGCTTAGATGTATCAGGTCAAAAGCAAACAAACAGCAATGGTAATAAATTTGCAGTGTGCAGGGGAGGTTGGTGAGGAGAAGCTGGAGCACTCCCATTTACTGAGGGCCTGCTGGTGACCATGACTGTACACATGCTCTTGATCTGGACTCTGAGCCCCCCCCACCCCCTTCATCTCTGCTGTTTCCTTATGGTGTGCCCTGAGACTTGTCGCCTATGGGGTTTCAATAGCTGTTCACTGACTGATTTAGTTAGATTCTAGCCACAACTCCAAGGATGGTCTGCCCTTTTTTTTTTTTTTACAATAAGGCAATTGTACCTGTGAGAGCTTAAGCAATATGCTCAAATTCACAAGGTTTAATAAGGGTCAAACTGAGGATTTGAACCCAAGGATACGACTCTGAAATCTATGTTCTTTTCACCATATCATGAGAACTCCAGAAGCAACTAGACATGGTGGTCAAAACCGATCATCCTAGCCCTGCCTAGAGATGCTGATAGGACCTGGAGGAGCTTCAGAGGACTGTACCAAATATTTTTAAACAAAAAGATGACTTCGGTATGAAGCTGAGGTCCCTCCTGAACTCACTGACTTCCGTATGTGCTCCCGCATTGGTATTGCCCTTTATGACACAGCCTCACCATCAACCTCTGTGTGCTGTCTGCTTCCGGGGCACACTACTAGATTGCATTCCCCAGCCTCCCTTGCAGTTCCACGTGGCCGTGGGACTGAGGTCTACCCAATGGAATGAATAAGAACCTTGGGCACCACTTCCAGGCCTGGCCCATAAAACAAGTCCATACATCCTTTCATTTTCTTTTCTCCCTTGTCTTGTTGAATAGAGAAAATTATGAAGCCCTAGAGGTGAATGGGAATGTAAGACAGAAGGCGTGTGGGTACCCCGATGACCATGGGGAAGATTACCCAGCAACGAAGAGGACATAGCAGTGGACTTTCACATGCATCAGATAGAAAGTTCTGTTGTATGAAGTCGCAGATATGTTGGGGTTCTCCTTGTTGCAGCAGAGAGCATCATTTTACTAATATGCCCTTTATGATTCTGGATAGTTTTTGTATCTATTTTATTATTAGAACTTTTACAAATGCAGCCAGAGCCTGTGGAAGCTCAGGGAGTGAGAGGTGTGAAGAATCATTTATGAGAAGATCCGAGACATCTGTGCAATGCATTGCTGCACAGCCAAAGCACGTTACTCAGAGTTCATGGGCTTCATTTCTCCACCTGTAACTTCAGGGTGTTGGAACAGATGGTCTGTAAGATTCCTTCTAGTTTTAAACCTCTGCAAATCTTCTTGGTTGTTAAAAAAGAGGACTGCTGTGATCAAACAGTGATCTATTGACTGTGAGCAAAGGTAAAGACTATTCCTTAGTTATGTTTGTATGCCTCAGATCCAATATCTTAGATGCTTTAGTGTTAAATTTAATTAGAATTTTCTGTTGAAATAAACTCAAAGACTTTGTTAATGTTCTGATTTATGCCAATGATTTCTTGGTCTCCTTTGGAGCGCAGTATCAAATGATTGAAGTTCTCATGAATATTTTCATTATGCATTACTGAGTATGGTAGGCTATTTTATATTCATTTACATAGACTTAATCTTTGAAGAATGATTTTATAATAATACTGAAAGACTTTTTTGATTAAAGTTAGTGCCTGCAGTAATTGGTATTCTGATGGCTTCATTTATAGTTCTATTTAGCTAAATAATATAGGGATATAATTCTTACTTTGAGTTGAGAAAATTGGAGTACAGAATATTCAGAATTTTCTCATTCGAATGGGTCTTAACTTGAGGTCCATAAAAGTAGTATTGCGGGGAGAAACTATGAACAATTTAAAAATTCTGGAAAGGCCCAAGGGAAATGATATAATGCTATGAAACTGTCTGTGTCACTTTCAGGAAAAATCTAATGCCTTCTGGTTTTTGAAAAATATATAGCAATTTTTCTTTATACCCATGTAATGTGGGCTCACTATTCATTTGATTCTGCTCAACAAAAATATTAGATTATGTATGTTTTGATTATTAAAGATAGAAAATGAATTATATTATTTAATAAATGCTGTTTGGCAGGTAAAATGTTTAGAAACCCAGGATTCAAGGGAGGCACATGAGGGAGGTTACAAGAGGATCTTGGCAGAAAAATGGGATCCACAATTGACACTCTAAAAGTGGAATGAAATCTAATGATGGGAGACCCATGTTTTTTCTTTCTTTTTATTGGCAGCAGCAGGGGTATCCCTGTATCCCCCTCTTGCCTTCTGCTGCCATTTCCGGCCTCAAATGCTTATATCACTTTTGGTCCTATGTCCTGGGGAATATGAAGCATCCAGGAAGATACTGTGTTAACACAGCCCCTTGGCTTTGACTGCATAGAAGCTTATGCCTATTAAAAAAAATGAAGTAATAATAATTCCAGCAAGATGCTTATTTATCAAGGATTGCAGAAAGGAAGAGAGTGTATTACTTCCTTTTGAGTGAATTGTTTGCTTCAAATGTTATGTTTACATTGTTCCTTCATTAAAAAAAAATCCTCCACAAAGTAATAAGGACTAATAAAGGCATTTCTTGTCTCTCAAGTTTTAGGGAAAGAAAGAATTTTCCTATAGAAAATTCTTCCAGGAAATCCTGAATAGGATGTTAAATTTGAATGAGACACTAAAGAGAAAACATAAATTATAGGAATGAGCTAAACAAAGTGATAAAAATGTAAGCCAACCTGCAAAACAAAGTTGAAAAAACTACAAACATTCATTTACATCCATTTTTTTTTTGCCCCATTGTAATTCAGTTAATTGTATGTGTCATTTTTCACAATTAAGTTAATGTTAGTGATGCCTATGATGTACCTGGTACTCCCTCAGAACATCTAGGTTGTGTTCCAATGTGCCACATCCTGTGTTAAATGATTTTTTATAAATCTTATATCCTTACCGCAATTGTTTGAGAAAAGTTCAGTATTTTCAGCATCTGGATTTTTTTAAAAGCTGCCCAACTGAGCAGTCCAAACTGAGAACCATAACCTGTGGAGTTGGCTCACCAGAGAGCTACATTCTTTTGAGGGTCAAAATGGAAGTCATTTAATTTATTTAAACAACAACCCTCCTAAGGAAAAAAACAAACAAACTCCTCCCATAACCAAACACACCTCACAACTTCGAAACGGCCTACTAAAGAAGAACGTCCAATAAGGTCCCACTTCTTTGATGAAAAATGCCGCCCTAGGAGTACCATTCCTGAAGGTCTTTTTGATCATTTGAACTGGAGAGGTTTGTAGTCCTGATGGGCTTTTTAGATAAATGAAAATGCTGGAGTCCACAAGCCAAATGCCCAGTTGCAGGAACCGTGGGGGTCTGTCATTCATGGGTGGAAGTAACGAAGAACACCCAGGTAGTCACTGGAAGTAAAGCATCTTTAATCATATTTTGGTTTGTCACCCTCGGCCAAGTTAGGCCTAGATTAACCAGTGATATTTTAAGATGTCTTTTGCAGGCATTCAGATGAAATGTTAGAATGAATGTTAGAAAATGAACATTTCCCAAAACACACCCAATATGGTAATAAACCCTCTAGATCAGTGTTTTTTAAACTTCTGTGTGTATCAGAATCACCTGGAGAGCTAACAGGGAACCCAGAAACTCAGGAACTTTTCATTAGGTAACTAATAGGATAGAACTTGTTTGGTCTTTTTTTTTTTTTTTTTTTTATTTATCTATTTGAGAGAGAGACAGTGAGAGAGCATGATCGAGGAGAAGGTCAGAGGGAGAAGCAGACTCCCGTGGAGCTGGGAGCCCGATGCGGGACTCGATCCCGGGACTCCAGGATCATGACCCGAGCTGAAGGCAGTCGCTTAACCAACTGAGCCACCCAGGCATCCCTGTTTGGTCTTTTTTTAACCCCAAATCTTCAGTGATACTGATACCTCACCACCATGTTTGAGGACAAGTGCACTTTTTTCAACACTAGTTACACATCAGAATCACTTAAGAGAGAAAGAAAGGAAGAAAGGAAGAAAGAAAGGAAGAAGAAAGAAAGAAAGAAAGAAAGAAAGGGAAGAAAGGAAGGAAGGAAGGAAACAAGGAAGGAAACCATTCCACTTGCCAGAGGCTCTACCCTAGACCAACCCAGCTGGAATCTCTCGAATGGAGCACAGGCACTGATATTTTTAAATAGATCCTAGGAGACTGTAATGAGCAGCCTGGGCTGAGAATCTCTGTGTTCACATCATGGCTTTCAGAATGGGTTGTGCTATGGAATCACTTAAACAGTTTTACAAGAACACTGTGTCTTGCATCTGTACCCAGAGATTCTGATTTAACTGGTCTGGGGTGGCCCAGGCATCAGGATGTTAAAAAGCTCCCAGGATGATTCTAATGTGTAGGCCAGTTTGAGCAGGGCAAGGCTAGGTCCTCCACCAAAGAGGGGCTTCGATTTTAAAAAGTTGCGCAAAGCCTGTTCAATTTATCTCCCTTGGCTGTGAGCATGATGAAGACTAACAAAGAAATGAGATATATAATGATTTAAATTCATTTAGCCCACAGTTTCCCAAGTTTTGAGTCCAAAGACTCAACAATCTGCTCTGCTGACCTTAGGCAGGTCACCTCACCACACTGGCCTTTGTCT
>RCUC01098160.1:0-38011 GCA_003697995.1 Taxidea taxus jeffersonii | reverse complement strand
CCGGGCCCGGGCCCGGCGGGCGGCAGGAAGCCCCCTCGGGGCGCTGGGGGCCCCGCCGCCGGCTCCCGGCAGCCCAGCGTGGAGACCCTGGACAGGTAAGCGGGACCCGGGCCGCCGCGGTCCTCGCGCCCTGACCCCCGAGGGCCCCGCGCGCCGCGCCGGCCGAGTCCGGGCGTGCCCCGCTCCGTGCCCTGCCGCCCCCCGCGCTCCCCGAGCCCCCGGGCCCCCGGGCCCTGCCCCCACCTCCGGGGCCGCGCACCTGGCTCACTTCCGCTTCGCGGGCTGGGGCCCCCCGCGCCCCTGAGGGGCTTTGCGGCTGTCAAATCCTCTCAGTGCGTCTTCCCGCCGCACCTTGGAAGACGTCTCCCGGGCCTTGCCACGGCCCGGGAGACTTTGGGAGGTTCCACCCAGGCTCTCCTCTTTTACCGAGGCCTTCCCTCCCGGGGTTGGAAGACCGAAATCCCACCACCGCCGCTGCTGGCGGGGCGGGGCGGGGGGTAGTCTTCGACGTTGGGGTTGGGAGTGGGGACTGGAGGATGCAACCCCGTGGGTGTTGCAGCTGGTGCCCATGGAGGCAAAGTTACCCTGATTCGAAAAGCTGGGATGGACAACTTCCAAACTGCTCCTGGTGCAGGAACACACAATCGTTTATTTCAGTCTTTCACACTTTGAAGGAACCCGGGTCATTGTTTTTGTGGACACAGAACTGCTTCTTAGGCAGTAACAGAACCAATGTTAATCAGAAGTGGAAACCGACCGTGTCCAACTGGAAGGGCCATCCTCAGGCTCCGAGGACAAGGGATGGGTTGGTTATCCCATAGCCCGGAATATCCAGTTTTCCCACATCTTGGCTATTTTGCTGACACGAGAGTGCAGTTAGGCAAGAGAGAGTGTTGTAAGGCAGCTTGGTCAGTTTCAGAGCTCATTCTTGCCTGTGTTAGTCATAACAGAGAGCTGAACTTTGGGGAGTTTCCCCGAAGCACAGGAACAACAAGAAACACTCCCTTTGTTTCTACCTCACTGTAATTACACTGTATTTTAAATTAATCACCGAAGTGGTCAGCTTCACTGAGAACTAATCACAGCTAAGATAGTACTTGGAATGGTCAGGATTCCACTTCTTTCCAGATACGCTATAATGTACGAGGGCTTAGGCAGGGAATAATACAAGATGGCTTTTGCTTTCTGGCTCACCATCGAGTGAAGAACATGAACAAACCAGCAATTTAAATCGAATGTGCTGAGTGCTAGCAGTATTCTGGATGGGGCACGCATGGGAATCACCTGAGAAGCCTTTTAAGTACTCCGGGTGACCAGGCCCTACTCCTAAGGCTTCTGATTCAGGAGGTTTGGGGTGAGGGCCAGGAGGTAGTATTTTCAAAAAAAACCCAAAAACCTCTACAGACTCGGTTGTGATCCACTGCGCTGTGGGCACACGAAGGTGGGGTGCTTGATTTATTTTTAGTTGGGGGGGGGCGTTGGGGATTGTGGGCAGTTAAGGGAAGGAGGCCTTCTAAGGAAGCTAACATTTAAATTGAGGGTGAGGAATGAGAAGTTAGCCAGGAGACAGAGTGGGGAGGACCTTTTGGCCCTGGGAGTGGAATGTGCAGTCGTGCAGGTGGTGTAGGCAATGCTAGATGTGGGGAACTGGTAAGACAGAAGACGTGTGGGAAGGCAGGGGCTTGGGTGCCTTCCTAGGTAATTGTGCCTTTATATTTTGTGCCTTGCTTCTCAGGGCATGGTTCTCTGTAACCTGCATAGGAATCATCTCCAGTGCAGGATCCAAGTGCAGCTTCTTGGGTCCCACCTCAAGTCTGGTCTGTCTACCTCTGGGATAGAGCCTGGAATTCTGCACTTTTGACAGTTGCCAGTAGCTACAGGTGGATTGGGCCAGGGAGTCTCTTTTGCCCAGGATGATGCTGGTTTACTGCTGGAGCGGGTGTGATTATTAAAAGCGTCCTCCTTCAACTCCCACTAGTGTCTTGGTTTGGATAGGCAATTATGTGGTCACCCTTGCTATAGGGACCACAAAAGGACTTCTATCAGGTGAGCTACAGGATGGGATTGATGTTCGAGAACATTTGTTCTGCACTGGTGTGGTGAACGGACTAGAGGTGGGGAGTCTCACTGGAAACGTGAATCACGGGCTCGTTGACATGTGAGCGCCTGCTCTGTGTCCGGCGCTGTGGGGGGCCAGAGGATTTGGCAGGGAACAGACACACACAGATCGCTGCCCTGGTGACAGAGGTAGACAGAAAACAAGTAAACTGTATTCTCTGTTTGATGGTGACAGGTGCTAGGGAAAAAGTAAGTCTGCAGGGGGATATGAGGTGTTGGGGGCCTGCAGTTTGGGGGCTGAGCTGGAACTTTACATAGGATGGTCAGGGAAAGCCTGGCTGAGAAAAGTGACACTCGAGTTCTGACTGCCCCTAAAGAAGAGAGGGACCCAGTCGTACAGTATCGAGGACGATACCATTCCGGGCAGAGGCCTGTGCACCCTCGGTGGGAGTGTGTGAAGTGTGCAAGGAGACCAGTGTCCCTAGTGGGGGGGTGAGCTAGGGGGAGAGGAGTAAAGGTTGAGGTCAGAGAGGTCACAGGGGCAGGTGGCGGAGAGTCGTGGGGAGCCGAGGAGTAGAGGCATGGCATACCTGGTGTACATTTCAGTGAGCTCCAGCAGCTGCTCTGGGGACCGCAGACTGAAAGGGGGCGGGGATGAAGCCAAGAGACCAGCAGGTAGGCTATTGCAGTCACCCAAGTGACAGCGGATGGTGGCCCAGGCCGAGCAGTGGGGTAGAGGAAGGGAGAAGTGGTGAGACTGTAAACATAATTTGAAGAAAACCTGCAGGGTAGAGCCGGCATGGTTTGCTGAAGATTGGTTGTTGGGTAGGACAGAAGAATCAAGATGCCAAGATTTTGGGCACGGGAAAGTGGTGTTGCTGAGATGAATGAGATGGGACTGAATGGCACATGGTTAGGAAGTGAGCAGCCTCTTGGCTCCAGACATCGTTCTGAGATGCCAGCTGTATATTCCAGAGCAGTGGTCAAAGAGGCAGTTGGTTTATTTGGGCCGGGAGTTCAAGGGTGTTGTCTGGGCTGGAGACCTCAGTTTGGGAGTCATTGGCCTAGAGCTGGGGCTAAATTCAGGAGGCAGGAGAACACAGAAGGATGGGTATCTGGAAGAGGGAGTTGCAGGAGGAACGGAGCAAGGTGCATTCCGAGGGTACCAGCTGATAAGGGTGACAGGGCTTGGTGAGCGTTCAGCTGTGAGAGTGAAATGAAGTGGGGGGCAGGCTCCAAGGCCGACCCAGCTTTTGGGCCTGGGGTACCTGGGTAACTGGCGGTGCTCTTCCCCGACCTAGGAAACGGGGGTCGGGGAGTGGGTTGCGCGCTGAGTCCCCGAAGCTGGTTTTGACAGGTCGAGTTGGCAGGGTCTCAGGACCCACGAGTACAGATGTCTCCTTGGATTGTGGGCATCCAGATCAGAAGAATCCAGGTTGGAGAAACAAAGCTGGCCTCCTCCAGCCTGCAGGTGGTTCTTAATACCAGGAGAGTGGCAGGAAATTGCACAGGGGGAACCTGGCCGGCCTTCTGTGATCTGTCGTCGTGACAGGCTCTGATTCACACTCTTCTTTGAAGAGTGACTTCTAGAGTGGAAGCTGGCTCTACAGGCAAGGTTCAGCCTTGCCCGGCGGACCGAGGAGCCCTCCCCTGTCTCCTGAGTACTGTGCTTCATGACGACAAAGCTGTGGTCCTGCAAGAGGATGTGGCTTGCTCAAGGTCACAGAGCTAGCTGGTAACAGAAACAGGACTTGGATCCAAGCCTCCTGTCTACCAGCCCACTATACCACACTGTTTGTGACTGTGCTGGCCAGGCCACTTCTGGTTGCATGTGGCAAAAAACGCAACTTATTCTAACTTATGCCAGAAAGGGAGCGTCTTGGCACACGTTGCTGCTGCAGACGAGGAAAGGTTTGGAGCCAGAGTTGCACACAGCATTGTCAGGGCTCCTCATCCCTTGTTTTTCTCTTGTCCCATTCTTTATCTCTGTGGGTTCTTCAAGGTGGTAGGATTGGGGAGTGGCCTCCAGCAGTGCTGAGGGGTGGATCTACACAGCTTGGGATCCAAGAGGAAAGCCTGGGACTGGCCTGGTCTGGGTCACTCCCCTACAAGTGGGCTCAGGAGGAGCAAGGTATCAGCCCTGCTCTGTCCCCCCTCCCCAGAATCCTATGAAGTGGGGAAGGACCATTCCTCCCGCTGGAGAAATGTCCTTATCAGAAGGAGGAGGAAAGGATGCTGGGCGGATGATGACAGCAACAGGTCACCGGCAGTGGGTGACCATGCAGGTTCCTGCTGTTAGGTTTACAGTCAGGGGTGGGTGCTGGCAGGGAAGAAGGCAGTGTGACAAGAGAGGGACGATGTAACCGGCAACAAAGGGGACTTAGCCTTTAACAAAGAGACTAAAATCCCCCCCTTCCCCTCCTTTCCTCTAAGTTAGAAATTGTAGTAAATAGGCTTATGACATGTGATAGGGATGTCTGCTCATTCAGTGCAGTGCATGTTTCTCCTTATGTTTTCAGCCCCGCAGCTCACCACTGGGCTATCTTGATCAGAGGCAGAAATTCAGAGCACTAGTAGAGAACATCAAATATCTTCATTTTACTTCAGGTTATTTTACGTACTGCCTAGGGATTCCACTTTTTTCAGTCTTCCCAATGTATGAGTGTGGATTTAATTAGTGATGGGATTTTTATAGGTCTGGAACATTGTTTACAGCAAAAACTACCTACAGGGTAAACTTTAATGAGCATCTTTTGCCCTTTGCTTGATTCCTTCGGTACTTTGATGAGGAGCCTGGCCCCTTGGAGGCAATTTTCAATTCGCTCACTGCCTGGTCTGCTTCTGTGTTCCTTTAGGTCTGATGGGCACAGCCTGCCCACTGACCGGTCATGTGACCTTGGTCAAATGCTGGAGCCTCACTTTTCTCATCTGTGAGGTGGGTCACGGTGAGGCTTAGGTGAGGCTGGGTGTGAAAATGTGGTGACGCTTAAGAGCACCATGCAAGTAGAAGATGCCATTTTCCTTGCGGGACTGTGTCCTTGTGTAAGGCAGTGGGGCTGGCCTCTGTTTTGCCTTCCGGTTCAGTGGGCCGGTCACGATTGGTTGTGTCGTGCCCTGGAAGGACAGCCTCAGTGGAGCTGGAGGCAGACCTGCCACATTCGGATTGGGCATGTCACCTCTGGTGCCTCAGTTTTCTCATCTCGGAAACATGTCGGCTCGTCCCTGATGTGTCTTCTTATCACACTGTGGTTGTGAGACTCTGATATCATAACAGACCGGAAGAGCCTTTTTAAGTTGTCAGTTCACTTACAGAAGTGTAAGGTAGCATTATTACTACGTGCAGGATGTCATTTGCCTAGTCTGGTCTTTATAAACTCATATAATCAACTGTTCGATTAAAAAGTCTATTTGAAAAAACCATAGGCAGTAAGATAAATAATTTCACTTAGAATGAATATTCCATATATATTACATTAAGGATATTCACTGCATATAGTTGTAATATAATAAAATTCCCTAATGCTTAACTGTGTACGGCCCAGACTCTTAAACATAAAAAAAAAAAAAAAAAATGGTTAATTCATTTAAAATCAGCCTGGAACCTAATCTTACTTCCTGGTTGTCAGTCAGTATTTTAGTTCTTATAGTAAATGTAAAGGTAACCATTTAGTCTCATAAAGTGTGGTTTCTTAAAAAGAAAAGGAATGTACATATATCCTTAGTCAGTGCTCATTTTTTTCACCGAGAGCTGACGTCTTAAAATATTTTAATCACACTATTTCTTTTAGTCCTACAGGATCACATGTTGAATGGTGTAAACAGCTTATAGCTGCTACAATTTCTAGTCAGATTTCAGGTTCAGTGACGTCAGAAAATGTATCCAGAGACTACAAGGTAAGCAACATTGAGTCTTCAATGTACCAAGAAGCTTTGCATTTCT
This sequence comes from Taxidea taxus jeffersonii, assembly GCA_003697995.1. NCBI lineage: Eukaryota > Metazoa > Chordata > Mammalia > Carnivora > Mustelidae > Taxidea > Taxidea taxus. The sequence goes on along the minus strand of RCUC01098160.1, from coordinate 32,013 downwards.
TTAAAGATTACTAGTTATTTTAGAGAGAGAGTGCAGTGCACGCATGGGGTAGGGGTAGGGGGAGGAGTAGAGGGAGAGGGAAGAGCACAGGGAGAGGGAGAGGGAAAGAATGTGAAACCGACACTGCGCTGAGTGCAGAGCCCAATGTGGGGCTCGCTCCCACGACCCCGAGATCATGACCTGAGCCAAAACCAAGAGTCAGCTGCTTAACCAGCTGAGGCACCCGGGCACCCCAAGAAGCTTGGCATTTTTAGTTTGAGTGACACTTTGGCCCCTTGATGCTCAACAAACATTTGCTTGGGAACAAGGATGAAAGATTTTCTGTTAGATCTGAACTTCAAAGGAGAATTTTTACCAGAATTTAGTATATGTACTCATGGTTTTGTAATTGAGGGGAAAAACTGTATTTAGCATTTGATCCTTTTTTAAAAAAATCCATTTCCATTTTTATTTTATTATATCACATATTATATTTTTACATTTTATTATAATAAATGCCTATATTTTCTTTGATCATATTCTGAACTTCAGAAAATGTCTGATAGTATTTCCCAGCTTCACCGTTTGTGTCTGTGTTTAGGTACTACCTGTGGTGTCCGGCATTAACAGGCGATACTACAATGCAAAAAGTTGCAGAACTCCAGAATATTGTTGGGCAGCCTCATTTTTCGGTCTTTAATTTGTATTCTCTGTTTATTCTAAAGTTGAGAGTGATAAGCTCCTTGTCAGCAGAGACGGGGGCTCTTTTACTCACCACTGCTTCCCCAGCACAGTCCTGGAATATAACAGGTGCTCAGTAAATACTTGTTGAATCGGTTAACAAATTAAACACTTACGCGTTCCATCTTTGTTAAGGCTAAGACTAACCTTGTTTAATTAAATGTCAGTGAACTATTAAACCATGCTTACATTGCTTGAATGGAGGTTTCAGTCCAGTGTAATTATGTGTGCCTGCTTGTGAAAGATGATTGGTTTTCATAAGTGTGGACGAACTACATTTGTATCCCAGACCACCCTCAGTCAGCAGTCGCTCAAAATCGTGGTCCTTGCCAGGCACCAAGTCTTACAGACAGTTCAAGAACTACAGTAAAGATCCTAATTAGTTCTTTTTTAATTTAAACTTTATTTCTTCAGTGTTCCAAGATTCATTGTTTATGCCTCACACCCAGTGCTCCATGCACTATGTGTCCTCCTTAATTAATTCTTGCTCCTTGCTTAAGGGACCTAATGGCCTCTCTTCCTCTCTTCTCTATCTCGTAATGTACCAAGCGCAGAAACTGACTCTAGAGGCCATGTAATTGAAATTTGGCTCTCATCCTGTGCTTCCTCCAAGCCATCCGATGCTGTTGATTAGGCCTACCAGGGGAAAGTAGGGCTTTGGATTAGTAGAAATTGGATAATCTGCTCAGTCAGAAGAGTGACAGTATGTCCTTCTCAGTAGGTTTCCCTGCTCTGCTGGTTTTCATGTTTGTCCACGGAGGAGCAGCTGGGGTACCCGGTGTTCCAAATCCAGCTGGGCAGACATGCCAGCCGCAGGTGGGGGCAGCAGTTGCTGCCTCACTGGTGCCTGAGTGGCTGGCCGCTGAGCAGCTGCCTACCCCACCGGTCCCAGTTTCCCTGTTGCCCCGTTTTAGCTGCGAAACTGCCCCACTAAGTGGAGAGGCTCAAGAACCCGTACTAGCAAAGAATAGCTCTCAGGCCTTGGAATGATTTTCTTTCCAGACAATCAGGAGTTAACGGTAATGTTTTCATTATGCTTGCATATTTGTTAGTGTTGTGTGAGTTCTATAAAAGACTGAATGTTGACTGTGTGCTTAGCTTTCTAACCTCTACATTAATAGATCAGACAGAATCTGTACTTTAACGCGAAGCAACTATGTTTTTTTAAAAATTTTAGTCTGTTTACAAATTTTTGAGCAAAATTAGCTCATATTGGAATGGTTTAACAGATGGTATTCCGAAAAAAAAAAAAGTAAGGCTTTTCTATATTTTGTAAATTGAATTTTAGGTACCTACATCAGATCATAGCTAAAGCTTTTGATGAATGATCGTAAGAGAACACGTTTTCTAATTGTCTTTGTTATATTTGCCCTGTAGCCAAGTCTGCAAAGTCAGAGTTAAATTTATAATTCAGGAGTTTTTTTTCTATAAGAAGAGAGTTCTTTAAATAATAAAAGTGTAAAATGTTTCTAAACCATAAGGATAATTTTATATGCTACGTATAATGTAGTTCTTAAATTCCGAGTCCCCAAGACAGGACTCTGGAATACCTCCGGCAAGGGAGACATCGCATGTGGTTTTTCCTGAAGGTCCAGCCACAGTTCTTTGCAGATCTAATTTGCAGTCATCCATCAAAAATACTTCAAATTATGCACTGTGCAAATATCTTATTTGAAACCCACACACAGTATGGGGGTTAATTTATTATAGGTTAAGCATGATGTCAGTAATTAAAGCAAGCAGGTGTTTACGGAGCTGAGCACTGGCATCTTGCCGTGAAATGCTGATCGTCTTTTCCATCCTAGGCTTCTGAGGGCGGTGCTTACAGCTTCCTCATCAACCCTCAAGCTCGTATAGGGCTCCGTGGTTTTTTTAATGCTTTTTTTGTTGGCTTTGTAATACTTTAGGACATATAATCCATTCAGCCTTAAAACAATGAAATGAGGTAGCTTTTATTATAAACATCATTTAACAGATGAGGAAACCAAGGCTCAGAGATGTCAGATGACTTGCTTAATAACACATAGTTCAGACTTGGAAGTTTTCAGCAGGACAGCTTTCCCATTGAAAAACTAGAGTGCATTTAAAATGTTGTCCCCTCCCTGTCCACTGTTTTGCAAAATATGGCCCTTGGGTTTCCCCACGTCAGCGCTCCCCAGGGTCTCAGCAAAAATGCAGCTTCAATGGTCCCCATCTCTCCCGACAGTGAGTTAGAATCTCTGTAGGTGTAGAACCAAAGGCCTCATAGATTTCTTACGTATGATAAAATCTGAAACGCTAGGCCTCCTAGGTTTAGAGCTCTTGAAACTGGTGATGAGACTATACGTTTCCGATACAGTCCTGCAAATCTGAATAATTAGCAACTCGTGTTAGGTTTTTGAGAACAGTTTTTTTTTTTTAATTTATACATATCATGAACTGACAATAGGCTCAGGGTCAGATCACCGAGAGTATGGTAAGAATATCACTTTTATCACGTGAGATAAATTTGGATGGTATGTCTGTGGACATGTGTTCACAGTTACATAATTTTAAATACGTGTTAGAAAAAGTAGCACATTGAACTTGTGTTTTAATGGATGCTGTTGTGTAGAGCTAGGCAAAGTACGAAAAAGGAGTTGATTTAAAGTTATATAAATACTGATATTAGCACGGGCAGCGTAGAGCCAGAGCCGAACTTGTGAACTTGTGGAGGTGGCCTGTGAGATGACAGAGGTTTGGGGACCTGTCCCTGCTGAAAGAGTAAGTAGCCACTGTGTTGAATTTTAGTTGAATGGTCGACTGAATTAGGAAGTGTATGCTTTATTACCAAGTCATCCTGAAGATTTGCCTGGATCATTACGACTATTAGAAATGTGATAAAATATTTCATTTTGTTTGACTCCCTCCCTGCATCCCCGGTAGCAACTCAGCTCAGTTGCTTTTCACTTTTACTGGGCTAACAGAGTAAAAGCTTCTCTCTTGAATTTGTCAAAGATTTTAAGAACAGGATCTGAATGTAATGTTCCATAGATTAGATGAAATAATACGGTTACAAATCGTAACAAAACTTCTTAGGAGTCTTAGTAGAAGTGACCTCATCATCACTATCACCATCTCTGTTTCTCTCCTCTTGTTTCTCCTCCCCTTGTCCATGAACAATCAATCATTCAAAAGAAAAAAAGAGAAAATGGTCCCCTACTAAGTGTAATCAATTAGCAAGTTAGTATGGTGAGTAAATTCTGGATCCTAAGCAAAAATTTCCAGAAGGGCTTTGGTGGGAAGTAAGACGCAGGTTATAGGAAAGGCTTCATCATGCTTGAGCTAGGTTTTAGTTAATATTTCTTAAATCGAATCCTAGTCTATGAAAAAGGAAGCTCAAACATGATCTTTCAATCCCTGGCGGTAATCCATTGTTGATAGCTTGGCCTCATGATCTGTTTATTAAATCAGAGTTTGCAAATGCAGATGACTGCAAGCTAGGCACACATGGGAGGGGGCAATAGAGAACAGCATGTCCCCTTAAGAACAAGTTAAAAAACACCCTCCGACTGCCTGTTTGAGCAGTAGGCCTCCAGTTTGTAACCACGGCAGTAGAAAAGTGCTGTCCTATCTCCCAGGGTTACTTGTGGGGAAAAATTATTTCTTAAAAATATCAAGATTTCGCAAGTCAATGAAAAATACCATATGATTTCGCTCATATGCGGAGTTAAGAAACAAAACAGATGAACATGGGGGAAAGAGAGAGGCAAACGTGAAACAGACTCTGCTATAGAGAACGCGCTGAGGGTTGCGGCGGGGGGGGGGGGGGAAGTAGGTAGGCAGATGGGTGAGTGAAATGGGTGGTGGGGATGAAGGAGGGCACCCGTGGAGAGTGCCGCCCGCGGTGTGTAAGCGACCAATCACTCCGTTCCAGCCTGGAAACCAGTGTTACACTGTTTGTTAACTTACTGGGATTGAAAACTCGAAAATTGTCCAGATTTTGGCTTCTGCTTCTGGAAAGATGGAGTCAAGGGATGTTTTCCTATTCTTCATGCTAAGTACAACCCAGAGCCCCGGCCACCAGCTGTAACACGAACGGAAGAGTCCCCCGCAGAATAGAAGGCAGCAGACAAGTCAGGGATCTCAGGACCCAAGGAATGACATGGTGGTGAGCCCCTGGGCTGGGCTTTGTTTCTGCACATATGTCCCAGACTTCTTGTTGAAGAAGCCGGCAACCCAGAAATGTCAACGGGCATGGACAACAGAAGTCTGCTCTCTCAAGCCGAAGGACCGGGAAGGGGACCGCCTAACAAAAAGAGAGCTTGTAGGCACTCTCCACTGCACTCCATCCAAACACCACGGAGAAAGGTGGGGCCCCACACCCGCCCTGCCAGCAAGGCCAAGTTGGGAGCCTAGATGTCCCGGGCTACAGTGGGGCACACCAAACCCGTGCGGTGGTGGTGTCGGGGGAAGCCCGGTGGAGACTCAGACTTCCCCGTCTACCCGTCAGTAAGGAGCCTGTGCCTCTGCTATGGTGTCAGTGGAGGCCGTGTCGGGGGTAGTAACAAGGTCCTCATGCCACCGCCAGCCAGGGAGGTGTCCGGAGCAGTCCAGGGGGACCCAGAACTCTTGCCCCCACCCGGCAGTCACCAGGAATCCCCCATCCTATGGTGTCCATGAGGCCGAGTGGGGAACCTGGACTTGTACCCCAATAGGCTGCAGCACGGGAGCACCCCGTTCCTGCTGCAGCAGTGTCTGAGGTCTCAGCCTATGGTCTCAGGGAGATCCCTGCTCTTGTAACTAGTACTCACAACGTTCGGATGGCCATTGAAAGCCACTCGTTACACCACGAACCGGAAAGATCTCAAACTGTACGAAAAGAGAATCAGTAGGTGACAGAACTGAGATGACAGGCGTCAGAGTTCTGTGAAAATGATTTTAAAGAAGCCATCAGAAAATTGCTTCAAACAATTAAACATATGCTTGAACCGATGAAGACAGAGGAAGTGAGAGAAAAGAAATAGGAAAGTTTCAGCGAAGAGATAGGAGACAGAAGAACCAAATGGAAACTTTAAAACTGAAAACTATAGTAACTGGAATTTAAAGAAAAAGAACCTCAGTGAATGGGTTCAATAGCAGAATAGAGAGGACAGAGAAAAGAATTGGAGGGTCTTAAGGGAATTAACACTGAGCCAAAAACGCCACTCAGCAAAGGTCATGTACGATATGATTCCATTTATGTAACAGTCTTCAAAAGATAAAATCATAGTCATGAATAGATTACTGGTTGCCAGGGGCTAAGAAGGGGAGCTGATGTGGCTATAAAAGGGTGACAGTGGGGGTCCTCCTGCATCTTGATGGTATCAGTGCCAGTTTCCTGGTGCTGGCATTGTTCTGTAATACGCTGCCATTAGGGAAGCTGAATGACATGGTACATGGAGTCTCTATTATTTCTTACAGTTGCCTGTGAATCTACAGTTATCTCAAAATTAAAATTTTTTAAGTCAAGATTTTTATAGACTGCTGAATGATTCTATATTGCATGTAAAATAAATCTTAACACATCTAAACTCATGATACAATCAGAAGTATTATTTAAATGAAACAAAGTTATGCCAGTAAAGATGGTAGAATTTTGTCAGGGAAAGGATATCAGCAGTTATCAGATCTCAGTTTACTAGGTCTGTTACAGATACCCTCGTCTCTTTCCTAAGTGGGAGTTGGGGCCAACATATTTCATCGAGGGTGGAATTACACACGACCAGCTTCTCCATCACCTTTCCCCGGGGGCTTCAGAGAGTGGAAAGTGACTATTGTAGCTTAGAGTTTGACACAGGGGGTCAGGTGAGGTTCGGGTGTGACTGGTTTCCCGAAGACCGGGGTTATGCTTTGAGGATTAGTTAAGACTTGTCTTCACCTGCCCGGGGCCCGTGACTATAGCCAGCCAGTGACCACCACGTTGGGTAGAATTCTGGTTATTAAGACACCAACAGCAAGAGGAATGATCTGAGCCATCAGTTCACTCTTCAGAGCAGGGTATGCACCCCTTCTTTGTAACTCATTTTGTAGCGGTCCGATCGCTACAGCAAAATTATTTGTAGGCTTTACCCCTGAAATAGGAAAGAGCGGTGTTTTTACTTCACTATCACGGTCTTTTCTTGAATAAGGAAAAAAAAAAAAAAGAAGCCTCTTAGACACGTACGTTCTACACGGGCCACTTATAAAACACTGATGCTTATTTGACTTAGCCTCTCTGGGCTCTGGGCACCAGCGCAACCGTTGGCCACGCGGGCATTATAGTATCTCCTTCCCGGTGGCTGCGAGGGTCCGGAGGGTTGAGATGGCACGCGTGACGCGCCCAGCACGACAGCTTCAACACAACTGCTTGCCGGTCTTTGTCACGCCCTTGTCACACAGCGGCTGCGTTTGGAAGTTTCCGAAATCCTTCCAGGCCGTTGGAGGTTCCGTGGTGTCAGCTGTTACCTTGCGAAGACTTAAGACAGGGGCCAAAGGGGGTTAGAGCACAGTTACTGGTCGAAGCTGGCTCGGAGGGCCTGGCTTCGGTGTGAGGCCACGGCGGGCCCGCGTTAAGCGCACCTCCCCAGAGGCAGCCATGGACACCCGCGGCCTCTTCCTCGGGGCAGGGCTCACAGGCAGCCTCGCCCCGGGCCCGGGAGACCAGGCCGCCCCGTCCAGGTGCGCTGGGGCAGGGCCCGCAGAGCCCGGAGAGGCCAGGAAGAGCTCCGCGGCCTCTCACCGAGCGCCAGTGGTCAGAGGAAGGCCCCAAGGGATGTGTTGAAAGGAGCCCGAGAGCAGAGGGAGTTTTAACCCCAGTGCAAACCTGTATGCAAATTTAGCAAATTTAAATCTTGGTGCTTGTCTGGGAGGAAATTCACTGTTTTCCTCCGTGCTACTCGCCCTGTGCACATGGAACCACTCACTAGGGAAGGGACACGCTTGGAGCGGGAGACCTATTTAGAGTGTGTATTGTCGCCTCTGCCCCATTTTGCGTTGTTCACTAACATAGGCATGCGTTTTCTTGATTTTGTACAACTTTCCCAAGGTGTCATTCCCGTATTTAAAGTACACAGTTTAATTCATTTGGATAGGTACTCACCTCTTAATCGCCACGATCGAGGATAAACATATCCATTGCCCCCTCCTGCAAAAAAATAAAGGCCGGTTTAGGTTTTTTAGTTTAGTTTATGTTTAGGAATTGATGGGCTTCAGATGTCTGAGCTACAGTTTCATCACTTAGTTCAGAACCTTTTTTACGTCAGTGGATATCTTAATGATGATACGATGATTTTTGAAGTCCATAGCCTTGTATTCATATGATCTTATCTATCCCGAGTAAAACTATAAAGCTAATAATTGGAACCTCTGCTGATTTTTTTTTAACGACCTGTTTTCCGTAGAACATACAGTGGTTAGGTGGTAGGATTTCCGATTGGGGACTGGGGAACGGATGTTCACGTCTTCCTTGCTTTCCGTCCATTCTCGGAGCGTTTTCTCCCGCCAGAGCTCCACCAGGGCGTGCACCGTGAGTTGGAGTAGAAGTCACAGGCAAGGGTTAATAAAGCCTGGCTTCCCGCCTCGCCCCTTCCTTTCCCTGCCCTCCCAGCAGAGCCAGCTACCTCTTCCCACCTGTCGCCGCCTCTTCCCTGTTTGTAGGGTGGGGGGCAGGCACCGTTGGCGGCCACAGCACAGGGTTTCACTTTGGTGTCCCGAGCGTGAGTTGGAAATACAATTTCTACAGAAACCGGCTTAAGATTTATGGCTAACTGGGGTTTGTGATACCATTAGCACCAACAGCCGAGCTGTGCTCTGGGTCAAGTGGGGGGGCTGTTGTGGTTTGGGGGTTCCGTTTTTGTTTTGTCTCTGTGGGCTGGCTTGGGAGCAGAACCGCTGTTGTGTGTCATCGTTGCGGGGACAATGCATCCTGTATTCCGGACACACAACTGGACTCAGACACAGTCTGCTCTCAGCGGCTTACAGTGGTACTTGGCGGCAGGGGTTTGTGTGTAAAATGACGTAGTTTGTGTAGCCCAAGGCCAAGACATTTCTCCACATCAGAGACTTGCCTGAGAATCACGGGACGAATGTGTTAAGATTGATCCGATAGCGAACAAACCTTAGAGGGCCGATGTGTTAGGATTGATCTGATGGGTTTAGTTAGAGGATCCGTCTGTTCCATCGGGATGGGCTGGTGAGCTTAACAGCATCTTTCACAGGTTAATGGTAACGTGTCCATTATGATGATGTTCTGTGTTTTAACTAACAGGTTTTCAGGAGGCCCGATATAAGGGTAAGGATATCTGGCTTTCGGCACATGGGCCTCCTCCTTGTGTGTCTCTGTGCTTGATGGAACACTCAGTCTACTCAGTGTTCTTTACCTCCTCCCTGGGTTTATGAGCCCCCGGATCAACTTGGCCTGCCGTGTCATAGCTTTACGTGTTCACTAGAAGCGCTTTGTTTGTTCCGGTGTTTTTATGTGCAGCGAAAGCTGGTGTGTGTGGGGGCAGGATGCTAACGTTGTTGCCAGCGTGCAGTTCTGACCTTCGTTGGGCTGCACAAATTCTCACCCAATGGAGATTCACGGCCGGGGCTCTTATGGCCGGGCACGCAGCGTCCTCTCTTCGCCTCGCTTACTATGTCACTCAGGCTGAAGAATTTAACAATAGCAACCAAGTGGCGACTTGCTGTCCCTCGTCCGTATTCCAAGTCACCTTTCTGTCTGCATGCTGAATCTGCAGGGCAGGAGTGCTGGTCTTGAGGATAAATTTAGCAGAAGCAGTCCCAGTTAGTATTTCTTCAAATACAGACGTAGCTATTACGAGAAGTGGATTGTCGCTTGCATTTTCCTCATGAATTTCCTTCCCTTTATTTCAGAATATGCATAAAGCACGACAAAGACTGGTAATGTGCATGCGTTTGAACCTGAGTATCAGATGTTTGAGAATTAACCTATATCCATTCAATGAAAATAATGTGGATTTTAACAGAATAATGACTCAAGTTTAAAATGGTTAATCTTACTGAAGCCAATGAAGTAGTACAAAAATAAGCAGGTTAAGTCAAATTCTTGTGATTCCAGTTGGTCTATCTCTGTTTAATCTTTGTTTTCACCATGTTTCCTTTTGCTCGTGAGAATCATTTTCTTCCACTGATTCACATTGTTAAATATCCGTGTTTGGCTTCCCATTTGCATGGACTTCAAACTACTGTGTGGCTTTTTGTCGTTTTGGTCATTCATTGTTCTGCTCTTAAAAATTTTATCAAAGAAAGAATGATTCCATTTTCTTTGTATTTAAGAAAATAAAAATTTCAAAACCCGTTGCATTTTAAAAATTACCCTCTTTTGAAGGGTAGCAGTACCAACTTTGTAGTTGGCCAATCTGATGATAAATCATGACAATGTATTTCACCATATTGGTAAAAACGAAAGGTGAGAAATAGTTCTTTTAAGGCTTTGCTACTTCTTCACTGATTGCCTTTTCAAGAAGTATAGTTGTGGGAACCAAAGTTTCATGAAGAAAAAATCTATCTATGCCAGATTTTAATATTTGCAGCCCCAGAGAGCTGATACAACTTTTAAAAGGGGTTATCATCTTGTCGTCTTCAGCATTTATGTTCTTTGTACCACCTGCTGAACCAAAGGTCCAGTTTTTAAAGTTACGGAAATGAACTGATTCTCCAAAGAGGTTAAATTAAGCACAGTATACCTTTAAAGAGATTGGGAACACTTAAAGATATGTGACCTTTTAGCTATTTCTTTGAAGCACATTGAAACTGTAATTAGAAACCTTTAATACAGTCTTGATTCATAAAGCATATTTGTTTAGCAATGATTTACAGACTATACGTACATGTATGTCTCCAGCATGTGATCTGTGCATGCGCATGTGCGTGGAAAGCTTGTTAATACTAGTAGACTTGAGCCCTGAACAATAGTTCTATAGAGTATGAGAGTACTTACTGTGTTTAAAATCCATGTGTATGGACTGCCTTTGTATTTTGGCTTGGTTTTGCCCTTTACTTAGGTACTATGGGGTGCTTTATGTTCTGTGAGCATTTTATGTGTCTGTTATTTTGTTTCTTTGCCATATGCTATAGTATTGCTTGATCTAGAAAACACCATACATTCTTTGAAATCCATGATGTTTGTTTGCTTTTAATTTTTCTGCCCCAACACAAACACAGACTAGATACTCCATTTTAGGCCGAGGATGCTATAGATGGCCAACACGTTATTTCCTTAACTCCAAGGGGGAAACTGTTATGATTTGCAAAGCTGTGAAAGGTGTGTCAACTTTTACATGCTTAGTGTCTCTTTAAAAAAGAACTTCTGTCCTTTCACCTGTCTGTTTGCACGTGTTTCTCTTTCTCCTCTTTGCCTTTTCTTGTCCATGCACCTGGTGCTGTGCAGGAGATTCAGGAAGAACACAATGGCTACCCTTCTGAAGCCGAAGCTGATCAGGTGGCAAGTTCTACGTGTTCATCTGTTTGTAGCTACAGATCGTGCATTTAGAAGCCATTCCATACTAGATTTCTAGATGATAAGCAAATGCTTTTCCACTACAGTAGTGCTCTCCTGTCCAAGTTTGGTAGATTCCGTTATGACATTATTTGCAAAAATTGGTTTATCCAACATTTTGTCAGCCAGAAATTTGTTCATCTGTGCTTCTCAGTCTTCCCAGATAGGGTCAGCTGTGAGGTACGGAGTCTTGGTCACACCAGGACTCTGAAATGCCTTTGTAGAGATTGAGAGGGGACAGATGCTTATGCTAAGGGTGTTCCTTGAGGGTGCAGACTTTGCTTTATTCAAATTTGCATGGTCTATGCCTGACATAGTACCTGGTACCTTGTAGGTATTTGTAGAATGAGTCCGTATGGTTTATATTTACTAATCAGGAAAAAAAAAATCATGCATCAAGATTCTTGAGTGCTTACTCTTTGCTCAGTTCCTCAAGGCCCTCTGGAGTCTTTAAAAGCAGCAGAACTTTCTTCGAAGCTTAGTTACCATCTCCATATGTGAAAGCACTTAGAAGAGCAGCTCCAGGGAAGCGTGGCCAGCAACCCCTGTGTTCAGCTGTGCCTTTGCCCAGCCCACCCTCCTTTGGTGACCCTGGAAGCCCCTTGAAGAGCCTAGTTTGAAAACCACTGTTTTTGGCATGCAGCCATTACAGAAACTGTCCACCCAGCAGCTTTGATTCATGATGAGGAAAGTAGCAGCGAGGCCAGGGCCATCTGGTGGGCTGGAGTCCTCGGGGACAGATTCACAGAGCTGCTGGGCCTTCCACTGGGCTTTCAGGGTCACTGGAACAGGGTTTGGATGAGATCACCACCGGGAATTCCTCAACTGGGCAACACGTGGAGTAGAGACACCAAGAGGAATGGGTGCGTTCATGAGATCAAATTTTGTCCACAAGAATATTCCATTCTTTGATTATACTGTACATGGGTTGGATAAATCAAGGGTCAAATCATGTCTTGTGCAACTTAGTAGTTGCAGTCAAAGTTTAATGTAGCAGAAGTGTGAGTCCCATTTCCTAACAACCAGCTTTATTAAGGGAATCTACTGTACTTACAAAATAACGAGCCTTTAGAAACCGTTCTCTTGAATTCCTATGCTAAATGTGTTTCCTATACAAAATCAAAGTTTTTTGCAAAAATCAGAAGCAGTGGGATCATTTGTTTTGTTCTGATAGTTGCTTTTCCATCACTTAAAAAGCATGTCCCAGATTAAATTGTGATTAGTGAAAGTTCTGTCTCACCGTGTCTCACCAGCACATTCATGCCTCATATAAATGCACGGGTATTGCAGGCCAAATGTAACACGACTATCAGAAAGGAAGAGACATGTTTGATCTTCCACCTTAGTCTCGAGAGCCCTGTACATTCTCACAATGGTCCCAGTCACTGGTGTCTCCCGCCCTGTGTTGAGGACTTGAGAGTGATGTGGCTCCCTGTAAAGCTTAAAGGGAATCGTATCCCCCCCGATCGCTCCCTGCTCCCCTTCAGGCTCAGTTGATTAGCTTGCTTTAGTACGTATATTTTGAAATAACCTATCCCCATTTATTTTTAAATATAAATTAAGGAATTTAGGTCTATATATGATAATATTTAACCACTAAAATAAGCTTTAATGATATAGGAAGTAACTGTGAACTGAGATGTTGACTGAATTAGCTTTCTCATTTTGTAGCTATATTATAAAATTAATCACAGGTTCAGGCAAAAGAAAGCAGAACTTCAAAGCTTCTAAGATTGGTGATGTTGTTAGTATATCTAAAACTGGACATTTAGAAGTATAAATGTTGGCTTTTGCTTTATTGATAAAAGATAAAAGATGTTTCTAAATCAGGTATGAGTATAAAAATGAATCCATTAACAATTCTCCATTTCCCCTTAACGGTTCTCTATGTCCCTAAAAATTTTGGCTGAAGTGTTTTAAAAACCAATCTGGACCAAAACATCAGACTGAATAAAATTGTTCAGAGGTAATAATGAACGCTTATTCTGTATTATTTAATCACATATCTTTTTTTTAAAAGATTTTATTTATTAGTTAGAGAGTGAGCACAGGCAGAGGCAGAAGCAGGCTCCCCGCCAAGCAAGGAGCCCGATGTGGGACTCGATCCCAGGACGCTGGGATCATGACCCGAGCCGAAGGCAGCCGCTTAACCAACTGAGCCACCCAGGCATCCCTTTAATCACATATCTTGATAAGGAGGATGGACCACATCATTTTGTACCCTGTAGAACAGACATACCCCAACCAACATTTAGCATGGAATTTGCTTTTCGTATTTTGACCTTTTTCCTTTCTTTGTTTTGTAACAATGATAAAACTGTGATGTATAGGGTTTTTAAATTGACCTCTAAGTCCCATTAACAAAACATATTGGAGTATTCTTATAACTATGCAAAAAATTAGTTTTCAGTTTTCAATAATCTAGAGTTATAATGTTCAGTAATTTAGAATTATGAATTCTAATCTGTTTTAAATATTTTGCTTCACAAAATATTATGAAAACGTAGTATTGTCTGATCTGTTTTCTGCCAAACACTAGTGGCCTCTCGATGTTAACTATTTTTTGGAGAAAGCAGTCCCTGATCAAATCGGTATGGGAAATGCGGCGTACTCCAGCGCCCTCTTGCAGATTTGGTGTACATGAATATGCTAAAGACTTTTCTCACTATAATGAGAAAACACCCCACAGTTTAGCTTTTCTTTCACCCAGCATCATCCAAACTTGACCGAAAAAAAAAAAAAGACCTATTCACATCTCTTGGGAATTTAATGCTCTATGAAACACAGCTTGGGAATTGCTGGGGTTTGGAGCACCTTATTCTTATTCCTGCCACGTGATGTCAAAGATGCCCAGGAGAAAGTGGCCAGTTTCCTTGGCAGCACGTCACATGGTGGCAGTAACTTGGAATAGGCCCCAAGTTCAGGCTCCATAACTTTGTAGTTCGCACACCATTTTCTCAGCTCTCCTGAGCTATCTGGCACTATATCCAACCAAACTCACAGGAAGCTGGCTAGTGGGCAGCAGGGCCAGTCAGGGCACTTGCAAGTGTGGATGTGTGTCTCTGCAGCCATCCGAGACGTCGTTTTCCTGGTCTCATCGTAGCCAGGAAACCCGAGAAGTCATTAGCAATTTGCTTGGTGAGCGTGGACTCAGCGCAGGGTGAACTGGTCTGGGGGAAGCCCAAGGAACACACCCTGCGCCACGGTAGTGATGGGCATACTCCTGTCTGCCAGACCAGCACACGCTCTCTCGTGGCCTGGAGGGGATGCCCGCTGACAAGCCCCCTCACGGCCCCCCACCCCGACGCTTTGTGCACACATGCAGGTGGCTGGGCTGCAGTCCAGAAGCCTAGGGCTTTCCTTGGAACGCCACTGCCGTTGAGACCCCTCTCTGGTCACTTCCATCAGACTTCGGCGTTTCCCGCCCTAGATAGTGCTCACAGCTAGCTAAGCACCTACATCTAATGCTGATTTCACCTGTGTTCGTTTCATGCTCAGAAGGTAACCTTTCTGCCACCTGACTTCCAGATTCTGTAGGCGCCTTGTAATAGCTGTCTGTGTGCTGACCACAGTACCTAGCTGTCACGTCAAGCCATTTCTGTTTTAACGCTTTCTAACTGTGGATTTAAAGATGTGTCACGATTTGCTAGAAAATGCAGCATGGTGTCCTGTGATGCTGAGCTTTGAGACTGTCTTGTAGGGGGTGGGCGCATCGAGTCTGCACGCTTCTGTGGCCGTGTGGCAAGAGCACAGAACACCGCAGCTCTTCCCACGTATGCGGTAGGAAAGTGAGATTCACTCCTGTTTGGTGTTTCGCCAGGCCCTGAGAGATGGAAATAAGCTGGCGCAGACGGAAGAAACACCGCTTTTTCCAGGAGAATCCATCAAGGCCACCGGTAAGTTTAATGAGTGCGCTGGGCTTGCTGAGAGCCATCAAAGGAAGCGGCGTTTTACTTGGGAGCGCGGGTGACGTATGTGCCGGAGGTCAGCCGAGCCAGTTTAATTAGGGGACAAATGGACTAGGTCTGTTCATTCTTCTTAATGTCCTCATGACCTTAAGAGCTAGAAGGCTACATAGGATCACTCTAAGTTCCAGTCGAGTGTTTGGTGGCATCACCGACAGAAGCGGGGCCGACTTTTCCTGAGGAGCGGAAGGAGCTTAGACTCGCCTCACTGCAACGTAGCGCTTCATTGTGACTTCGCTGTAACATACGACTTCGCTGGGATGTAATGCTTCGTTGGAATCCTTCACTACGAGGATATATTGACAGAAGATCCATGTCGTATCTTTTTTTTTTAAGATTTTGTTTATTTATTTGACAGACAGAGATCACAAGTAGGCAGAGAGGCAGGCAGAGAGAGGAGGAAGGGAAGCAGGCCTCCCGCTGAGCAGAGAGCCGTATGCGGGGCTCGATCCCAGGACCCTGGGATCATGACCCGAGCCGAAAGCAGAGGCTTTAACCCATTGAGCCACCCAGGCGCCCCGATCCGTGTCGTATCTTAGTAACAGTTTTGAGAACTTGGCAAAAGAATTTTGGTGGCTTATGAGATTCCAGAAAGTACAGTGGGAGCACCGGAGAAAGCATGTGTTGCCGTCCTGCACTGCAAGGGCGGTGGCGCGAGTAGAGTCACCCCTCCGGACCGCCAGGCATTTCCCAGCATGCTCACACGCTGTGAGCAGACGGGAGGGCGGCTCCGTGTGACCCTTTCATCTCAGCACTGCGGGGCTTGGGCTGGCCAGTCCGGTTCACTAGACAGAGTGTTGCCTTCTGCCTTCATGGCTCCCTCCCAAAGATGTGTGCTTGGTCTCAATATAATCATCTCATGTCAGGAATGTTTGAGGGGCGCCTGGGTGGCATAGTCGGTTAAGCATTTGACTGTTGGTTTTGGCTTGGGTCATGATCTCAGGGTCATGAGATTGAGCCCCATGTCGGGCTCAGAGAGAACTCTGCTTGTCCCTCTCCCCCAACCTTGCTCTGTCACTCTCTGAAATAAATAAATAAATCTTAAAAAAAAAAAAAAAAGAACGTTTGAGTAGCTGGGCTCTCCCAGGGCCTCCAAACGATACTGCTGCTGAGTATCCTGGTCTGTGGCTCTGGACCCTGCTTATCCCACCGGTGGTCTTGAAACTTTCTTTCTTTGCTTCTGTTCCTTTCTTTCTTTTCTAACTAATTTATATTTTCTACAGTGTTATAGAAGTGTAATCATTGAGTATTTTCTTCTTTTGTCTAGCTCCTTCCACTCCGCATAATTATTTTGATATCCATGTTGTGGAATGGGTTAGCAGTCATTCCTTTTTCCTGCTGAACAGTGTCCTGTAGTGTGGCCGCACTACAGTTGGCTTACGCATTCATCTGTTGGTAGATACTTGGGCCGCTTCTGCTTGTTGGCTATTACAAACAAAGCTGCTGTGAACCTTCACGAATCAGTCTTCCCTGGTCTCAGGTCCTGTCATCCTTGCTGCACCCTTTGACCCATCCACACCAACCTCCCACCACTCTGTGCTCTCTCCCCCCTCCTCCCTCCCTTCTTCCATGCCATCCTGCCTCACTCTCTGCTTCCCTGCTGAACTAAGTGGGTCCTTTTCTGAGCTCTTACTGTGCCCGCAGGGTTATGTCAGCATTCGTGAGACTACCCTAGAATGGTGAGTTTCTGTGTAGTGCCTCTATTAGGGCTTGGCTGCTTATGAGCAGGAACTGTGCCCGGTTCTCCCTCGAACCCCAGCAATAGAAGCTGCTTAGTACATACTGAGCTATAGAAAAGTTGAATGGAAGTGTTTTGAGAACTTGGCTGGATGACAGCTGTAGTGCCTTTAACGGCCCCCCTCGGAATCCCCGATAGCTGTGCACACTCCCACTATTCCAGTGCGGTGGCACTTAGAGAAGGCGGCGGAGCTGTGGCATCTTTGTGATGGGGTGAGCTTCTTAACACTCGCTGGACGCTCGTACATGGTTGATAGCGATACTAAATATGTTGATATTAACAATAAGAAAATGAAAATTGACATGGAGGCTGATAAGGAGTTGGAAGCAGAGAAGTCGTTTTCCACGCCCCCGATGTGGTTCTGCAGTTTCCCTTGGAGGTGCATTAGCTTTCATCAGGGGGAATTGATGAAATAGCAGACCAGGGTCTTCAGGGTTTAATTACTGTGTTTTTGAACATGATGAATTTATCACTCAGGGAAAACGTTAACTACCTGGAAAACAATGACAAAATGTAACCTATTATGAGGCCCTTTACTTAAGACCCCACTAAGTAGCGAATCAGAATTGTTTTACAAAACCCAATTTTCTTAGAAGACTATCTGTGTCTTTATTTAATGTGATTAAAAAATGTAAAACTCCTAGAAAACTGGAATCACAAGTGTCTATATTTGGAAACTCAAGATTCATTGATGCACAAGTCTGGCAGAAGTTACTACTTGGGTTCTTTTTTCTTTCAGTGAAAGACGTCATGTACATCTGCCCGTTTATGGGAGCAGTGAGTGGAACCCTGACAGTGACGGACTTCAAGATGTACTTCAAGAATGTAGAGAGGGTAAGTTTTAAAGGGGTATTTTATTTTTAACATCACTCTAGAACACAGTCAATGATAAAGAAGAAAGCAGAAAGAACCCTGAAATCCCATCACTCTGAGATAACCAGGGGGTGAGTTTTAAGACGCACACATTTGGAAATAGATTTTGCATCTAGAAAAAAAGTGCTATTAAAGTCACACTTAAACCTGGTGAGAGGAGTTTAATTGTAGTCTTGACATCAACTTCATAAAGCATGTTATAAATCAGACTTCAGTTCTGTAGTTGGGACAAAGGGGAAATGTGAAATAAATGTGTGTTTTCACCCAGAGAAGACTTCAAATATGAAAGCTCTGCTGACTGACACTGATAGGCCTTCGTTAATTTGTAAACCCAGGACCCGAATTTTGTCCTCGATGTTCCCCTTGGCGTGATCAGCAGAGTTGAGAAAATTGGCGCACAGAGCCACGGGGACAATTCCTGCGGGATAGAGATCGTGTGCAAGGTATGGTGCGAAGCCGGGTGGGACTGCCGTGGCCGTCGGCGTGGGGCTTCCGCTGGCGTGCTCTCCACGGCCTTGGGGCAGCGAGTCTCACCGGGGCTGTCAGTAAGTCACATGGTTTCAGGACAGAGGCCGCTTCAAATCTTTTTTTTTTTTTTAAGATTTTATTTATTTATTTGACAGACAGAGATCACAGGTAGGCAGAGAGGCAGGCAGAGAGAGTGGGGGGGGGAAGCAGACTCCCCGCTGAGCAGAGAGCCCAATATAGGGCTCTATCCCAGAACCCTGGGATCATGACCCGAGCCAAAGGCAGAGGCTTTAACCCACTGAGCCACCCAGGCGCTGCCACTTCAAATCTTTTATCAGCTAATTCATACCACTCTGGAAGCTGTTGAGGTAAACCTCTTGCCCTCTATCGAAGTGTTCTAATAAACATGGGCCTAGAACCTCGGTGTTCATGTTATTTGTTACATTTCAGAGAAGCCAAGTGAAAAGCAGAGATCAATAGTTGTTTTTTTTTTTTCCAGTTTGTTGTTTTAACACGACCCTTCAGAACAGTGGATGGTCAGAGATTTTCTCAAGAGAAAGCAATAGTCTACAAATTCTGTGATTAAAAACTCAATGTCAGGATTTTATGTTTGGTTTTCTCTGCTTCCTCCAGTGGGGAGTAGAAATGCATGTGATGCCTTTAATGCTGACTAGTCATTTAAGAAACCTTTTATCCAGTGTGTCTTATTCCCAGAGACTTTACCTCACGGGGTACACTTTAGTCACGACCCTCAAGTCCCGGGAAGGAGAGTCCGTGCAGAATTGCTAGGGTCCCTTCCACAGTCAGGGTTTGGATTCCTGCCGATCTGTTTGCTTTGATCGCATCTCTCGAGACAGGTCCTTCTGGTTGACCCCAGACTGTAGCTGAACCCACTTTTTTCAAAGAATACTTTACTGTTGCAGATCGTGAATCTGCTGGCGTCCTCGACTCCCTGTGGGCGCTTCAAGACAGTGCCGTCCTGCGACAAACTGCGTCCGTCCTCCTCGGGCCGGGGTTCCCCACGGCGAGCTGTGTGAAGCAGTCTTGGGGCTTAAAGCAGAGGGGTGATTTGATGAGTCCTACAGTCTGGGAACCTGACCTTTCTGTTCTTAGAACTCGCCGGTAATGTCCCATCATCCTTAGGCTAGAGGGGAAGACTCACCAAAAGCCTGTGTGTCTGAGCCGGACGATGGGGCTGTGTGGCTTTGCCTCCGGCCACTCTCTCCTCGTTCTCACTAGTCCAGTGCCTTCGGCTGTGCACACTCGCCTCGCGCCTCCCATCCCTGCTATGGAGTCTTTTCACCTGCTCTCTCCTTTGCTTAGAACGATTTCATTCTCAGCAATCCTAAATAGCAAGTGAGCTCAGTCAGCTACCAAGGTGTGCGTGCGTGCGTGCGTGCGTGTGTTCAGAGTTGCTTGGAGGGAGGGCACACGGGAAAGTGACACTGCCTAGGCAGGTGTCGTGGGGCTGCTGTGCGTAGGTGTTTTTATGGCCCCGGTGAGCATTTGCTGATAGTGGTTTTAAAATGTTTTCCAGCCAAGCCTGCTAGGGCCACACTCCCAGCCCTCTCAGCTCCTGCCTGAGAACCTTGCAAGGGGTAAGGTTTGGTTTCTTTTAACAGGTGGCACACAATTCAGAAGGTACAAAAGGGGTGTGTAGAGCAGAGTAAGTCTGTGTCCGGCTGGCCCCTGGCCACCTTGTTCCTCTCCAGGCAGGTGCCCGCTCTGGCCAGTTTCCACGCACACGCTGGGTGCGCAGGCGCGCCGGTGTGGTCTTCACACAAGTGGTAGTGTATTACCGAGCCCCCGAGCCCCCCAAACACCTGTCCTGGAAGTCCGTGGTATCGGTGCAGAAATGCTGCCGCAGCCTCCGGTGACGGCCACGTCAGTCATTTCCATTCTTCTCTGTGATAAATAATATTGCAACAGTAACTTTGCCACTGCCTGAGTTGCTCTTGCTTCAATCTGTGGTCATTTTTATCTTCAAATTTCATTTCACGTTAATGAAGCATGAGACTTTAGTGTTTAACTAGTGGCGTAGGTTTAAAAAGGTCAGATAGCAGGAGCGGGGAACCCGCCTCTCCCTCTCCCACTCCCCCTGCTTGTGGTCCCTCTTTCACTGTCTCTCCCTCTGTCAAATAAATAAAATCTTAAAATTTAAAAAAAAAAGAGAAGAAACTGATTTTGGGAAACAGTACTGAATTTCTGTGAGGAGTGTACTGAGGGACGCGGTCTCTGCATGATAGAGAGTCCTTGCTGTGAGCACGGAGAGGAAGCTCTGCCGCGGTTGCGTTCTGTGGGTGCTGCAAATTCTGCAGTCGACCCTTTGGGCAGCTTAAAGCTCGCAGCTGCTCGCGTGTGCTCCTCTAGCAGTCGGTGCACATCTCCTCGGTGCTGACCTTCTCGCTTCCATCTGATGAGTTCTTTCCCCAGCGTGTCCCCTTTGTTCCAGGCTCCGCAATGGCCGTTACCTCGTTGGAGGTGCTTTTGCTTATTGTCTTTTGTTAGTAGAAGCAATCTGTGACATGGGAAATGCATACAGATACTTCATTTATCTCTCTATAACATGATGTCTGCCTCACAGATACTCAGTAAACGTTCAGTAAATGAGTTCTGCTAATTGTTGAATAGGATATGAGGAACTTGCGACTTGCTTATAAGCAGGAAGAACAGAGTAAACTTGGGATATTTGAAAACCTCAACAAACTTGCATTTCCTCTTTCCAATGGGCAGGCAAGTACACCAAAATAAACCCTTTTTGTATGCCTTTGTGGGGGGGGGGGTGTCCAAAAGTCGTGTTTAATTATTCCTTTTTTCCAGAGGTTTCCTTTATCTCTTTCCTCTCTCTTTGTGACTAATATCAAGATGTTTAAAATTTGTCAGTTCTGTGTAATGATTAAAGAAAGTGCCAGTTTGTTGCTTCAAAATATACAGGTTAAATAGAAATCTTACTATATTTAGCTCATAGCTGAATGAAAAGCTTTAATATTGGGCCCATGATATAGCAAAGGAACACTAACATGTGTATTTTGTGGTTTTTGTATCTAGACACTCTTTGCATTCAGCTACAAAGAAAAATTTCCCACGAATGGGTGGAAAGTTTATGATCCTGTATCGGAATACAAGAGACAGGTAAAGTAAGGTCCTAATCAAACCAAAAATAGTGGGCTGAGCATCTTTCTCTTTTCTGACAGGGTAGAAATATAGTAGAGAAGAAACCGTTTGAAACCAGTCGTTTGTAGGTATGACTTACGCAGCTTATACGTTCTTCATCTCTGGGATGCCCCAATGTCCCAAGGCCAACCCTTTGATGCTGTTGCTGCTCAGCCTTTTTCCAGAGGGCGAGCGGAATATGAGCATCAGGGTTAAAAAGCAAGTCAACCAGATGGTTTTTATTAGATATTCTGGTGATGAGTTGATGAGTAAGGATCAAAACCAATGGCCTGAATTAGATTAAGTGTATGGGGTGACTACATCAGCCTGGTGTGGTGTTCCTGTGCCTAGAAAGTCTTCAGTGCATTGTCAGGTTCAAGACATTCCAATAAGATACTGTTTTCATGACATTTGATCTTTGTCTCCACTGTATATTCGCTTTATATTGCTTTCTGTAAATGTTTGCAGAAAGTTTCTGTGTCTCTAAAGCTCCATCCTCGGGAGCTTTGGGCTATCACTCTGCCATCGCTCAGTCAACCTTGCTTCGCTGCCCACCAGTAAACACACAAACAAACAAACAGAGAGACAGGTGAATAAATGGGCAATAAAGACTCTATGAATAAAAATATAAATTCTAATGGAAGAAAAGCATATAACAAACAAGTTCTAGATTTCCTACTTCCACCTTTTGAATAAAGACAAAAAATTTAAAAAAATAACGCTCATTGCAATACTATGATCATTCTTTACAGAAAACACAGCAAGAAATGTACAGGACTGGGATTCTAGTGCGTAGTATTTACCATTTTAAAATACGTTTGAAAAGTCTTCTGCTTCATTAAATTTTTAAGAATGGATAAGAAATAGGTTTTGTTAGATAAACATATATTTCAACTTTTGAGTGGCAGTGAATGGCAAATTATGAATCGATTTTAGGAGAAAACAGAAAATGGATGTGGTTCTCCCTTAGCACTTTCTGAAAATGCAAACGTTTGCTCCCCCGCCCTTCTCTAACACCCTGCAGGGCTTGCCGAATGAGAGCTGGAAAATATCGAAAGTGAACGGTAACTATGAGCTCTGTGACACCTACCCTGCTGTCATTGTGGTGCCAACGAGCGTGAAGGATGACGACCTTTCTAAAGTGGCAGCCTTTCGAGCAAAAGGCAGAGTCCCGGTAAGTGATCAGCATCGTCCCTTAGGCGGGAACCCAGACTGTAGCTAGATCGAATATGGGCAGGAGCAAGACAGAAGAACCTCTAGCGAGCAAAACAGAGAGGAGAACCATAGGCCTAAACCCCTCCACAGGCAGCGGGGACCGAGGAGGAGCAGCGAGGGAGCGCGCGCTGCGCTGCATCCGCCGCGTCCTTCGCTGGTCTCGCCGGTTTCGTCGGGGCGTCTCGGAGCCGCTCCCCGGACCCGTGTAGCCGCCGGCCGGGGCCCGAGGGTCTCCGACAGCTTCCTTGAGGCCCCGCTGCGCACGTGCCGCTTGAGGGCTGTGAACGTTCGCGTCCCCCCACGACGCTCGCCGTGAGCAGGGCCGGTGGTGGGCCACGAGCCCGCGTCTTCTGGCCGCCCGAGGACAGTGGGAGGGCTGGGAGCACAGCTTGCGGCCCCGTGAGACTGTCCTCGCCCGGCCCTCGTCCTGCCCCGCGTGTGAGCGTGGGGACGCGGGCTGTTTCCAAGTGAGGAGACAAAGCGAGTCTTCCAAAGAGAGGTGGGGCTTGACCTCAGCCCAGTTTGACGTGGTTTCTGTTTTCCTTCGAGTCACGGCACTTGAGAGGTGCAGGGGGATTCTTGGAGCTTATCCAGCCAGACTTCTTCCCGCCGGACGCGGCAGAGCGGCCCAGAGCCACTGTGGGGCGGCGACCGGTTTCGGCGTCGCCTTGGAGAGCGCGTGCGGACGGAAAGACGCGGCTCACCTTTACCGCCCGGCAGTCGGGGCGCCTGTCGTTTTAGGAGCCGCACTAATGTCTGCTGTTCACAAACGCTAGGTTTTGTCGTGGATCCATCCGGAAAGTCAGGCAACGATTACCCGCTGCAGCCAGCCCCTCGTGGGCCCCAATGACAAACGCTGCAAAGAAGACGAGAAATACCTGCAGACGATCATGGACGCCAACGCGCAGTCCCACAAGCTGATCATCTTCGACGCGCGGCAGAACAGCGTCGCTGACACGAACAAGGTACGTTCGCGGTGGCGCTACGGAAGCGGCCGCTCCGGTGTCGCGTGCCGGCCGTGGGTGGTCACGCGGGCGGCCTGGGGGTTGCCCCCCAGGGGCTCTGTCCGAGCAGCCCCCCAGCTGCTCCTCGGCGGCCCGTCGCCCTCTCCCGGCGCGTCCCCGCCGTCCTGGCTGCTGGCTCGATCAGGCAAAGACCCAGAAAGCGAATTCGCGCCTAAACGATCCGGCGAGGCTCTCACCGAGATGCCCGTGAGGCCCGTGGAGGTCCCTTCAACCCGAGAGCCGTGGCGATTGCTTGACTCTTGCCTGTCCGGTCGGAAGCTCTGTGGGAGCGGAGTCGGCTGTGGAGGCAGGCGCGCGTACTGGGCTGCCCTGAGCCGCAGCAGCGGTGTCCCCCGCAGACGGCTCCGCTTCGGGCCCCGCCGGCCGGGGGCCCCGGGCCCTTCTCGCGGCCGCAGCCAAGAGGCCTCCCGCTCCCCCGCTCCACGCCGGGAAAGCTCTGCACCGCCTGTGGCTCCCGTCCGCCAACGCCTTTCCGACTGTCCCCGCAGGCGCGCGTCCGGCAGCCGCGACCTGGCGCTCTGAGTCATCTCGCAGATCAGGAAGGGGGTGGCAGCCCCGCCCACCTCATGCTTGCTGGTGCGATGACACTTGGGTCGCAAGCGGGTAATGCGCGCCGACTGGGGCCCGGCGCCGGGGGAATGGCAAGACGGGCGCGGTGAGGGGCGCTCCCGCGGGAGCTGGGGGTCGGCGTGCAGCGGGGCCAGGAGCCGGCCCGGCGCTGGCGAGGCCTCGCGGAGGAGGTGGCGGCAGAGCTGGCCGAGGATGCGGAGCAGGAGGGGACGGGCACGGGCGTCCAACAGCGTGCCGGAGCACACCACTCACAAGAATGGCAAGACGTGTAAGGGTCCCCGAGCCCACAGCCAGCCGCCCGCGCCCCCCGGCAGCGCTCGGGAGTCCGGTTCTCTTGGCAGCTTGTGCCTCTTGTTTCCGTGGTGACTAGTCCGTCCTCGAGTACGGCCTCCCATAAAGCCAGCCTCCTCCTGCCCCTGTCTCACTCCCGAGAGAAGCCATTACCTTCCACTTCAGAGAGCACACAGGCCACCAGCCACGCCATTTCCCCTCGCCCCCTGGGGACCGGCTGTGTGTCACGGTCTCTGGGGAGGGACACACGGAGCAGCAGTCACGCAGTCTGCCACGTGGCCACCCAGTGTGGCATGGGGGAACATAGCGTGTGCTCCGAGGGCAGAAGGGGCCCGCGTGCTTGCCCCGTGACCCTGGGCGGTGGCTGCATCTCTCGGGACCGCAGTTGCCATGACAGCACGGCTGCCCCCCAGAGCGGGCAGGAAGGACGTACTGTCCCGGAGAAAGCATTTGGCTCACGGTACCTGTCCCCGCTCCTGTCCACGTGACTGTCCTGGCACCTCACCGCCTGGGTCCCTCCGGCCGGCTCCGTCTCCTTCACTGGTTCCTCCCCGCCCTGCCCAACCTCCAAATGGCGGCGCCCCTTGAACTCCATCCGGCGCTTCTTGTGTAATTTGTGCCGTCTCCCTGGCCATCTCCCCCGATGCCATGACTCCAGACACTGTGTTGCGTTGTGAGTCTGATACCCGAGTTTCCATTTCACCCCGATCCCTCTGGAAGTCGAGGCCGAGTTTCCGTCCTGTGTTCGGGTTGACATCTCTGTTCAGCTCTCTCCCACGGAGTGACCTCCATGTATCCAACCCGGCCTGCGAGGCGGGCCAGCGAGAACCCCGGGCTTCGTGACCAGTTTCGCTTGGGCTTTCCTCCGGGCTCTGCCGTTGCTGCTCTGCCGCACCTGAGCAGGTTACTGACCCTCTCCGTGAGCCTCAGGCGCCTCTTCTGTAAGATGGGCGGTAGCAGTGTGCGGCGTAGAGTGGTGACATCTGAGAAGAATGGGCGTCATGGCCACGGCACGTGATGCTTATAAGCTCGCCACCCAGGTGGTCTGACCGGGGCGGTGACTGGTGGTGCCAGTTACGGAGACGGGGAGGACTGGTGGAGGAACAGGGTCGGGAAGGACGTGGGCAGGATAGGAGTTTCCCAAGGCCCCGTACAAACTGCCACAAACTAGGTGGCTTAAAACAACGCGTACTTATGGTCTCAGAGTTCAGGAGGCCAGAAGTCTGAACTCGGCCTGGCTTGTGCTCCCTCCACGGGCTTCAGGGGAGAATCTGTTCCTTGCCGCTCCTAGCTCCTGCTGGCTGCTCTGTGCACATAGCCGCGCGTGCGGGCCTCGCCCTCTGCCTTCATGTGGCCTTCTCCTCTGCGTGTCTGTGTCTTCCCTCCTCTCTTCTAAGGATGCCCGTGATGGCATTTAGGGCTTGCCCGACGTAATTCAGGATGGTCTCTTCATCTCGAGATCCTTGACTCGATGACCTCTGCAAAGACCCTTCTTCCTAAAAAGGTCCCATTCACGACTAGTCACCAAGATCTGCTGTAGGCCTCTTGGGGCGGGCGGTGTTTTTCAGCCTGCCACGGGGCGTTCTTCTCAGTTAGTTCCCCGTGCTCCCAGCTGGTGGGTCATTAACCCCGTGAGTCCTTCTGCTTCTCTGCATGCTTCCTGTCACCACCGCGGTACTACCCCAGAGAAGTAAGGCGCGTGAGAAGCGCTGCAGCCGCAGAAGCGGTCTCCCCAACGTCCTGCCCGGCAGGGGCAGCTCTGCACGCGCTCTCACCTGAAGGAGGCAGAGGCAGGACACCGACCTGCACGTCCACGGTGGTTTTTGTCTGTAGTGCTGTCGCGTCTAGGAACCAGGCAGGGGTGTTTATCTGGCCAAGTCCCTGTTAGCTCTTCTATGTGTGGCACCTCCTCTGCAAGTGGACACCCTTTACTTCTTCCTTTCCAATCTGGACGCCTTTTATTTCTTCTCCTTGGCTAACTTCCCGTCAAGAACCTCTAGTGGGGAAAGCAGTCATCCTTGTCCTGTTCCCAATTTGAGGGCGAAAGCTTGTAGCTCTTCACCATTGGGTATATTAGCTGTGCGTTTTTCATACATGCTCTTGTCAGGCTGAGGAAATTCCTTTCTGTTGTTGGTTTTTTGAGTGGTTTAATCATGGAAGGGCACTAGATTTTTGAAGGTCTTTTCTGTATCAGTTGAGATGATCGTGTGTTTCTTTTTTCCTTCATTCTGTCAATGTGGTGCATTTCACTGACTGATTTTTGTATATCGGCCGCTGTAGTGGGTTGCATAGTGTCTCCCAGAAATTCATGTCCATCTGGAAGCTCAGAAGATGACCTTATTCGGGAATAGGGCCTTTGCAGATGTAATCAGTGAGGAGGCGGTCATCCTGGAGTAGGGTGGACCCTCAGTCCCGTGACTGGCGTCCTCAGAAGAAGGCCATGGAGAGACGCAGAGCGAGGGAAGGTGGCCTGAGTTGGGGAGCTAAGGCTCTGAAGCTCACAGAAAGTTCGGGTTGTTGGCTGCGATGGAGCCCAGTGGCATGCTGGGTGGTGGTTGCAGGTGGGGGGCGGGCAGGGGCAAGGCCGCCAAAGGAGTCCAAGGCAGGAAAGGAACCCACGGAAGGAAGGGGTGCTTCACGTGGTGGCAGGAGACCCCAAAGAGGGGGGGAGGGGTCCTTGATGCCAGGCGAGGAGGAGCGTCTCGCGGGAGAACTGGGTGGGAGAGGTGTCTGAGTCGAGCTGCTCCGACAAAGTGTCAGTATCACTATCATAGTGGCCTATGAACAACAGACATTTATTTCTCATAGCTCTGGATGCTGGGACGCCCAAGGTCAGGGTCAAAGCAGATCCTGTGCCTGGCTTGTGGCTAGCCACCTTCTTACCGTGTCTTCACACTGCTGAGAGCAGAAGGAGGCCCGCTGTCTTCTGTCTCTTCTTAGAAGGGTTCTGATGCCATCACGAGGGCTCCACCTTCCTGACCTCTCCCCCAAAAGGCCACAGCTTCTGACATCATCTTTGTGAGGATTAGGTCTTCGACACGTGAATTTTGTGGGGACGAAAATGTGCAGTCCCCTACAGGAGAGGTGTGAGCACTTTGGATTCGGAGAGTGTGGGGATCCTGTTCTGCCCCTTGGTACCTTTGGCCCTTGGGAGTTGCCCACCCTACAGGAGGCTTCCGCTCTCTTGCCTGGGAACCCCCCCTGCCGCCGGCGACTGGACAGCTGATGGGCCGATGGCCTGCCAGGCCTTCCCCAAGCACAGAACAGCTGCTGTGACATCAGGAAAACTGGAGTCCATCCTTCGGCCGGCTGCTCCCTGGGGGTGTTCGGCTCTCTCTCCCATGAGGGTTGGGGATTAGCATTCATTGAGAAAACTGATTTTACTTAGTTAATTTAATTAGCATTTAATCTGCACAGTGGCCCTGTGAAGCTCTTGCAGGTGGGAAGGGTGGGAAGACGAGAGAAGGTGCTGGGGCTGGGATTTCCAATCCGTTTTCCTGGACACCAGAGCCTGTGTCTTTCACCCCTGCCTGCAGCACCAGCATCTTCGCTGCATGCTCTGGTGGTTTTTTGTGAAAATATCATTCTGCCACGGAGGCAGGACTGTGCTCCGGGCGGCTTTGTCGGTGGTGCGCGCGGCAGCGTGTCCTGGAATTCCATGGGGTGCCCTGAAGTAAAGCCGGAGTTCACATACGCCACACTGGCCACTTGCGCACGTCCCCTCCCGCGTCGCCCCCGCCGCTGCGAGCGGGTGACTGGGCTCAGCCGCGCGCAGCCCACTCCTCCCGGGAACCACTTCCCCGCTGGGTTCTAGACGTAGCCCGGGTTCTCGGCCCGCGGCCTGTCCTCCGTGCTCGGGGACCCGGGCCCCAGGCCGCCCCACCCCCCGCTCCCTGTGCTCCTGCCGGGCCTAGCCTCCTGCCACCGTCCTGCCTGATGTCCCCCAGCCCACAGCTCGGTCGGTTCCGTTCTCCTGCCTCCTCAGGGCCCCGGGGCTGCTGAATGTTCCCTGAGGACGAAGGGCTCGCAGCGCGCGGGCTGGGGCCACTCCGGGTTTGTGCTGGAATTCTCCGGCCTCAGCTGGGCCCTCGGCGGTGCCCGCAAGTCCCTCCT
Organism: Taxidea taxus jeffersonii; assembly: GCA_003697995.1. Taxonomy (NCBI): domain Eukaryota; kingdom Metazoa; phylum Chordata; class Mammalia; order Carnivora; family Mustelidae; genus Taxidea; species Taxidea taxus. Next base: position 3,384 of record RCUC01098160.1, on the reverse strand, counting down.
CCCCAGCCCCAGGCTCCCAGAGGCCACTCGGGCCCCTTCACGGCTTTTCTCTAATGTGCGGGCCTGCCCCAGCCCCTCCACCGTGGGCCCTGTCGCCGCCATGCCCGCGGAGGACAGAGCAGCCCTCGGCCGCTGGACCTGGAAGCCGCCTCGCGCCGGCCGTCAACAAGCCCCCTCCAGCCGCGGTCACCACTCCGTCCCGCTGGCCCCGCCGGTCCCCTGCCCCCCCCCAGAGCGCCCCTGCTTGCTGGCTCCACGCGTGGCCGCCAGGTACTTGCTCGGCCCCAAGTCCAGCCGCGTTCTTCAGTTCTTCTCTCCCTTGACTTCTCCAGCTTTGGGTAGCTCGGTACTCTTTCCTTTCCAAAATAGCCTTTTCCTTTTCTTCTTTTTCCTCTCTTCTCTGGCGGCTCTTCTCGGTCTCCTTTGCTTTCTGTGTCTTGCACATTGGCCTTTTCCAGCCTTCCGGCCTCCGCTTCTCTCCTGGCTCACCTGCTGACCTTGAGCATGGTACGCCCGACCTCTGTGGTCCGATTTCCTCCGGAGGCCAGTGACTTTGTCTTGGTAGCCACGGCCCAGACCTGGCTCTGAGCTCCCCACCCGCTGCGGGCAGATCTCCGCGCTTCCATCCCTCCCGGGCACCTTGCGCTCACTGCGGCGAAAGCGGAGTCCTCTGCTCCCTCCGTGAGCGTCTGTATCTCAGCAAAGGACACCGCCGACTCTTGGGGCGCCCGGCCTGGCCCGGAATCCTGGGTGTCACTGTGCTACCTACTCCAATCCGCGGCGTCCATCTGTCCTGCCGCCTCCACCATGATTCTCTCAGCCAGATGAGTGCCCGTCGCTGAGCTCGTCTCCCTGCAGGAGGACGCGCCCTTCCGTCCAGCACAGCCCATGGTGATGCTGCCGCGCAAGTCCGATGGGTGGCGCCGTCGCCACACTCGTCTGTGCTCTGGCCCCCTCCCTGCACCTGCACATCCAGCCCTGGGCCACCATCTGGCCGCCTCTCCTCGGCTCAGCTGCTCACCTGCCTCGCAGGGAGCCGTGTCCTTGCCCATGTCTGGATAGCTACACACCATGGCCCCTCTGCCCTGTGTTCTTTTTTTTTTCTAAAGATTTTATTTATTTGACAGAGAGAGAGATCACAAGTGGGAAGAGAGGCAGGCAGAGACGGGGGGGGGGGGGGGGGAGCAGGCTCCCCTCTGAGTAGAGAGCCTGATGTGGGGCTCGATCCCAGGACCCTGGGATCATAACCTGAGCTGAAGGCAGAGGCTTTAACCCACTGAGCCACCCAGCTGCCCCTGCCCTGTGTCCTTGACCTTCCTCCCCATGGCAGAGCTTTCCTGACGGATATTCTCTTCTCAGCACAGATGTCTGTTCTGTCCCCCTGGCAGCCTCCCGGGCCTGGCCATGTGCCCCCAGTGCACTCTGTGCTCTCCAGCAGAGGACTTGCCTCCCCCACCCCACGCTGCACACGTCCCTCTCCTCACCCGTCTACCCCACCAGACTGGGAGTGCCTTAAGGACCAGGGTCTCCCCTTGTCACCCCAGTATTTAGCTTAGGGCTGAGCATTAATATCCACGTGCTAAGTGGTTGGAGACAAAATGAAGGGTGTGGTCTTTGGGTTCACAGATACATTTATTATGTTTTTGGAGATAAAATTCATATGATATTAATCTGGCTATTTTATCTGTCCTAAAGTTTACGATTTGGTGACTTCTGGTATATTCACAATGTTGTGCAACAACCCCCTCTAACTCCAGAATGCTTTCATGGTCCCAAATAGAAGCCCTGTGCCCACTGGCAGTTGCTGCCCATTCTTGCCCTCGCCCCATCTAGCTCCCATGAACCACTAGTTTACTTTCTGTCTGTATAGATTTCCTTGTTCTGGACCTTTCATGCAATGGAATCGTACAACATACAGTCTCTGGGGCCGGGATTCTCTCCCTCAGTGTGATGTTTCTAAGGTTCACGCCTACGGCAGCATGTCCCAGCACTTCCTTCCTTTGACTGCAGAATGTCCCACTATGTGCAGAGAGCACGTTTTGTTTGTCCACTCATCCACTGCTGGGCAAGTGGGTTCCTTCCACTTTCTGGCTATGGCAAATCGTGCCGTTGCGGTCTTTTTATTTGCATTTTATTTTACTGAAATTGCTTAAAGCTCCTTGTCTGGGATTTACAGATAGTTTATTATACAGAAATTTTTGTGGCAGTACAACTGTTTCTGTTCAGACAGATGGCACTAACAGAACCTTTAAAAATCTAACTTGCCTTGAGTAAGATCCAGTTGTTAAAGGTTCCAAACCTGATGACGAGCGCAGGAGGGCTGTTAGGGGTTGAATCGCGTCTCCCTAAATAACTGTGCCGGAGACCCAACTCCTGGCAGGTGAGTGAACGTGTTCTCTTTTTGAAACGAGGTCTTTATAGATGCAATCCAGTTACGATGAGGTCCTGTTGAATTAGGGCAGGCTGTAATCCAGTCTGACTCGGGTCTTTAGAAGGAGAGAAGAGACAGACAGGAGGCGAGGGCCATGGGATGATGAGCCAGAGATCTGAGTGAAGTGTCTGTAAACCGGGACCACTTGGGGGCTACCAGAAGCTCGAAGAAGCAGAGACGGGGCTTCTGAGGGTGCACGGCCCTGCCAGAACCTTGGTTTTGGCCCCAGAACCGTGAGGGGACAGTTCTGTGGTTTTAAGCTGCTTACTGCGTGGTGCTTCGTGCCAGCAGCCGGGGGCGAGTCCTCCGAGGGTCAGGAGGGTTATTTTACACGGAGGGGCTTGGTGCTTCCTTAACAGTCTCTTTCTCCTAACACCGGAGACAGTGGAAGTGTGAACTCACACGCGGTGCTGTGTGTGTTTTGTTCTCTCAGGCCAAGGGCGGAGGGTACGAAAGTGAGAGTGCTTACCCCAACGCCGAGCTCGTGTTCCTGGAGATCCACAACATCCACGTGATGAGAGAGTCCCTGCGCAAACTGAAGGAGGTCGTGTACCCTTCCATTGACGAGGCGCGGTGGCTCTCCAGCGTGGACGGGACGCACTGGCTGGAGTACATAAGGGTGAGGAGGGCCGGTCCTCGGCTCGCTTCCCGGTCCGGGTCTCCCGCGCCTGCCGGAGACCGGGGCGTGCGCGCGGTTTCCCAGCACTTGCACAAGCACATCTCGCGGTGTAGGCAGCGTTCGGACCGCCGTCCCTGGCGAGGGGAGCTGCTTGCCTCAGTCCGGTTTGGAACGGACTTTGTGGCCCTGTGGTAAGCGAGTGCACTTGCCGTCGTCATCTTCCTCGCTGTCAGGTGTTCCCCGCCCCCCGCGCTGACGTCGCGAGTCACCTCACTGGGTTGCGTCGTCTGCTTTGTTGACCTGAACGTCTAACGCTCTCCGCAGAACTGTTTTT
>RCUC01098154.1:0-21189 GCA_003697995.1 Taxidea taxus jeffersonii | reverse complement strand
TTGTTGTTGTTGTTGTTTTTTACCAAACTGAGTCAAGGATAAATATTACCCAAAACTATGTATAGAGGTAGCAGGATGGTAGCTAAGATATCAGTCCAGTCTTTAGAATGTAATTTTTTAGGAGGCTCTATTATGACTATAGTTTGCAGCCACTAATCTAGCCAGCATTTACCTTTGTGGAACATAATTGTTCATTGTGGAGAACTTGAAAGTAGCTGTTCTGAATATGATCTTTATTTGGTTGAAAAATCCATTTTGTGGATTCATATATAGCCTATGTGTATTTAACACACAGTAACTGATTAAAACCACTCAGGACAAGAATAGTTGCTATAGTCTGAGAAGACCTCTCTGAAAAGCTGGCATGATCTTATTTATTTGAAATTCTGTATCATCTATTCAATAAACTATCATTTTCCTCCAAAGGTGGTAGTCCAAGGTTAAATAAAAATATCTTTGATTTTTTTTTTCTCTCAGAAAGGTACTTTTCTTAAAGTAAAGTATGATAATTAAAAAATACATATATTGCTGGGCGCCTTGGTGGGTCAGTTGGTTAAGCAACTGCCTTGGGCTCAAGTTGTGATCCCGGAGTCCTGGGATCAAGTCCCACATTGGGCTCCCAGCTCCATGGGGAGTCTGTTTCTCTCTCTGACCTCCCCTCTTATGTTCTCTCTCACTCTGTCTCTCAAATAAATAAATAAAATCTTAAAATATATATAGACTTTATTTTAGTTTAACACAGGCATCAACTGACCTGGTCTTCTTCCCTAAAACAAGGAATTATTTAATGAGCACAAGTTATTGGTTACTTCAATTTTAAGTTCCAGTTTCTGAAATAGATGTCTTAGTTGACAACATGTCAGTTAAATGACTTTGTTACTGACAGTGTAAGCTTGTATGTATAAATGGTAATGTTTCTGTTTTCTAGTCAGCTAAACAGGGTATTTAGATTATTTTAAAAATATAAATGATATTTTTGTTATTAAAGTAATGTTTGCTTATTTTTAATTTTGAAATAATTATAAATTCACAGGAAGTTATGGAAATAGTGGAGAAGGCCTATACTTTTCACCCAGTTTCCCCTAATGCTTACATCTTATGTAGCTTCTAGTATAATATTAAAATCAGGAAACTGACATTGGTACACTATGTGTGTATAGTTCTACGCCATTTTATCACCTGTGTAGGTTCTTTTTTTTAATTTTTAAAGATTTTATTTATTTATTTTTTTTATTTGACAGAGGGAGAGAAGAAAGGGCACACATGCACAAGCAGGGGGAGTGGCAGGCAGAGGGAGAGGGAGAAGCAGGTTCCCTGAGGAGCGGGAACCCGATGTAGGACTTGATCCTCTGACCCTGGGATGATGACCTGAGCCGAAGGCAGAGGCTTAACCAGGCACTTTGCCCTGGCCCATGTGTGGTGGATTCTTTAGCCACCACTACTACAATCAAATACTATTAAAGAATGATTCTTTTGTTACAGAGATTGAATAATTCCCCTCTTAGTCATAAATTTTGTTTTGTCAAATATAACTAAGGAGAAGAACACCAATTATTGGATCAGTCATTTCATTCTTTTGCCTTTTATAGTAGTTCAGAAATTCTTTTGGCACATCTTGAAATTTTTTTTGGAAAAGTCCAATTAAACTTTCTTGTGAGAATGTAAAAATTGGCAAGCTTTACTTAATTGAGGGTTTATAATCCTAATAGCCATTAAACTTTTTAGTAAAAATTAGTAACATTGAAAATTTCTGTAAATAAGCATGTAATATTTAAATGAATTTAAGGCTTAAGTGATATATTTCTTGCCAGACAGGAAGTATGCTAAAATCTGTATTAGATAAGCAAAATAAAAATTATTCAGACGTTAGTTTGGCCTTTAACAGTGTTAAAGCAAACTTGTCAGATGAATTGATAGTGAGCTCATATTGTAATTTTATCTTGGATTTGTTGTAGGGGAACTCTCTTCAGAGAAAGTCAGTTCAAAGACTGTTTCCAGAGAAATGATCTTTAGAGGGGGAAAAATGGGGTTCTAGATACTATTGTTAGTCTACATACAAGAATGGACCATCAGGTTAGAGGCTAGTTACAGGACTGGCCTTTGCCTTCCCTTTATCAACTGTCAAAGTTATGAAGCCTATCTTAAAGATGAGGCTATTAATTTAATATACTGCTGATCATTACAGACATCAAACAACAAAGATCTGCTTTAAATATGGTAACAGAATATTTTGAAATATCTTACCAGAAAAGATATATCACATGGCCTTTTTCTCCTCTGAGTTTGAGACAATTTTTTTATGCATACTTAAATAATTTGCTTTGAAAATATCAATTAAATTCTAATTTGTTTCATTGACAAGAATATGGTAAGTATGGATAGTACTTTCGATAAGTCAGATTCATATTTAGAGAACTTTTTGACTAACTGGAGATTTCATTTTCTTCCTAGTGCAATTTTTTCCCCTCTCTTTGGATTTATCTGTTGCCAGCTTTTTATTTATCTTGGTGTACATTCTAAGAAAAAAATAATGCTTTAATCAGGAATTCTTTGGCTTCAAAGAAGTTTGTTGTAGGGATCCAGCTCTTTGGGGTTGTGTGAAAGGGAGATCTTTAAGGAATCTGAGAAGCTAGTGTCTGATTCTCATTCTGGGTATATATATGGTTTCTTGTCTTGCCTTCTCTTTTTATGTCTGTCTGCTTCATCAAGCTTTGTTACTTCTTCCTTCCACTTCTGTTTGCCTTACTGTAGTTTTACATAGTTTCTGCTTCTCCATAACTTTGACTTGCAGATGGATTTTGTTCACCAGTGGTGCTGACTTGAACTGTTTTGTCCTTTCAACTAAAGCTTACTTACCCTCTTCGTGGCGACGGTGTGCTTCTTTTAGTTCAGGTGGCAAGAGGGAAACCTGAATGTGTGACCATGAGTTAGATGTCAGTTCTATTCCATGACCTTAAGGGTAGGACACAGGGGGAAGTCACCTTTTATATAAGGCTAATGCTTTTGGGTGCTCTGCATGAGGAGGATTCTCCTGTAGGGATTGAACAGGACACTCAGTTCAACATGTCAAGTATAGCAGTGCATGTTTAGGTACTCTGTGGGATACAAAGATTAGTTGGATTTAATCCTTTTCTTCAAGGATCAAATAATTTGTAGGAAATGGCAAAAGTCTCCCAGTGTAATTTAGTGTTAGCTTTTAATGTTAGCTACTTCAGGCAAACCAGAAAGATGACAAAGTAGGACTATAGAACTAGACAGGATTATGGAAAGAGCCAAAGGTAACACTAGAGACATGGCTGTACTGTCTCAACAATTTGAATCATAGATCTGTTAAAGCATGAAAGTAGTTTGAAGCTATTCTTTCACGATCCTAGTTGCTGCTCTCAGGGAGTATCCCTTGTTGACTAAAGAGGCTCTTTTTTCAGTTCTACCTCTCATCAAGCACATAGCCTTTTGGCTACCATTTGCCCTATCACTGAGGTCAAGAGACATCTTAAAAAAACTCACTATTTCAGAAACAGGAGCATTCTCGTAGATACAGTCTATATGGTAACAACTGTCTTCTTAAAAAATGTCTTTCGGGGCATCTGAGTGGCTCCGTCTTTAAGCGGCTGCCTTTAGCTCAGGTCATGATCCCAGTGCCCTGGGATCGAGCACTACCTCCCCAAATCAGGCTCCTTGCTCAGCAGGAGGGCTGCTTCTCTCTCTCCCACTCCCTCTGCTTGTATTCCCTCTCTTGCTGTGTCTCTCTCTGTCAAATAAATAAAATCTTTATTAAAAAAAGTCTTTCATCCCTGACAAGCTTTGGTGGTAAAATTAGGACACAGACAGGATATTTGTGCCCTCTTATTCTAGAGGCAATAAACAGGAATTCATATGGTAAGTCTATAGTAGTGAGCATTTTCTTCAGTACAGATCTGGCAACATAAGAATTAACTAACTTACTGGGTCAATCCAGTTTCTAGTCAACACCATATGTTATATTTAACAGAAGATGCATGAACTAGGGAAAGGAACTAGAACTTTTTCTCTCCCTATGTCAGTATTGGAGTTGATATGGATTTCAGGGCTAAAAACTCCAAAGGAGAGTCTTGATTAAGTTAACCAAACCAAGACTGAAATTTTAGAAATAAGCAAAAGTCAAGCATAGGCAGTGAAAGAAATTAGATGATCACTTTCAGATTATAAAGGCATAGAAGATAAACAGTGGGGAGTCATAGAGTTCAAATACTTAGGCAACACAGGAAGGCACTGCATCTCAAGTTTTGTGCAAAAGAATTTCCTGGAAAATGTATTAGAATTTTTGTTTTCTGAACTCCACTCCCAAATTTTTAAAATCTCAGGCCCAAGAATGTGTCCTTTGTAATAAGTGTGCCAGGTAATTGTAATAAGGTGGTCTTCAGGACATTTGGAAAATGCACAGACATACCTACTAAGAACTTACTATGTGCTTGGTTTTATGGTAAAATACTTAGTAATCGTAAATGCTTATATAACTTGGAATGTTTCCTCCCTGACATGTGCCTGCCTTATTTTAAATATTCCATATCCATCCTCTATAACTGCTTATGATACTAGATTGTACCATGGGATATGTCTTGGTTAACCATAGTTGTTTTTCTAGATGTAATATTTAATGGTTAGTGTATACCCCAAACCATCTAGTCTTTTGTGATTATGTCATATATTCATTTTCTTAAACTTCTGTGATTTTACATACCAACTCTTAAGGCAGTCCTTTCCCTTGCCCCTACTCCCACCTTCCGTTTAGCCAGTAAATTCTTCCTTATTTTAGTTTTCTAGATTAATCAGGATTTTCTTTTTCAACGTATGTACTTTGGTATATCAACTATCTCATGAACCTTTACCCTCACAGATTAATTTCTCACCTTTTTAAAATGTATTTTGTCATTCTTCTCAGAGTCTTAATTTATCCTAGAATATTGAGCTGGTTGAGAACATGGATTTGGGAGCCAGACTACCTGGGAGTAAATCTGTCCTCCACAACTTACTCTGTAACTGCATAAACCTCTGTAACTATATTTGTAAATTATAAATAGTAGTGCCCATATCACAGGATTGTAGTGAGCGTTTAAGGCAATATTTGTAAATTACTATGCTTAGTAGTCTATGTGCTTAGAAGTGTGGTTGCACGGATTAAGACATACCTTATCATTTTATTATTAGTTGGCCTGTGCTACTGTTTCTAAGGTTTTTACTCTCCTTCTGAATCAGTAGAGTTCTCATATGTTGCATGTAACATCTTCCTAACCAACTTATTTTTGTTCCCTGATTTGTTTTCCTTCTCAGTTATCCTTTCATAGGCCTTCTTTACATTTGATGCAAATGCCTATTTCCTTTTAGTTAAAATTCTTTCTGTCCAGGTTTTCTTCTGTCCATTATCCTTTTTAAAATTTACTTCTGGTCTTGGAGTTCCTAGATTTGAAACCTTAAAAACACCCTTTTAGTACTTTCTTTTCATACTTCTCTCCCACCTCCCCCATCTAATTCATCAGCAGTGTTCTGCTGATTCTTTCACTATCACATCTCTTAGATCATTCTCTTCCTTTTTACATCTGTAGTTGCCATCCCCATCACTTCTTGCTGAGATGATTACAGCAGTAAAACTGGCCTTTCTGCCTCTTTCCTACTCTATTCCATGGTGCATAGTACCGTTAGAATAATTTTCATCAAACACTTTTCATCAAGTCTTTCAAGAAGTTACTGTACCTTCGTTTGAATTGTGTTATATTCCAATTTTAATCCCTGCACTTTTTTTTTTTAAGGTTCTTTTCTCCCTTACTGGCATCCTATTTTCTTATTCTTAAACTCTTTTTCTCAGTTACATTCAAGTAACTTACCTTTTACTCAAGTAAATTACCTTTCTTCCTGCTGTATGTTTTTAGCCTTCATTTTTTGATATTTGCTAATTTCCCTACTTAATGTCTTCTTATATCCTTATCTTGCCAGTTAAAATCTTAATAAAACCCATTTAAAGCCTTCCCTCTCTGAGAAGATATTTTCCAGTGAACCCTGTCACACTTGGACCAGTTATTTACTCAGGAACACAGACTCTTGAATACTTATGTACTCAATTAATAGCGTCTATAATTTGTTTACTCAATTAATAGTGTCTGTAATTTGTTTGTATTTACTTGCATTGTACATCACATTTAAATATTCTAGTTTTCATTTTATGTGTATGAATTGGATTCTAGTTGAAGTGTAAGGTCCTTGAGTCTCCTATTGACTTATCCCTCCCTTCATTCTTTTCCCTTCTCCTGTAATTTTCATAGTCCATATATTACTTCTCACTTATCTAATATATTTTTAATTAATTAATTAATTGATTTTAGAGAGAGAAAGAGTATGTGAGCAGAGGTAGGAGGAAGGAGTGGAGAGGGAGAAAGAATCCCAAGCAGGCCCTGCACTCATTGTGGGCTGATGTGGGAGCTCAGTCTCATGACTCTGAGATCATGAGCTGATCCGAAATCAAGAGTTGGAACCTTAATCCACTGAGCCACCCAGGTGTCCCATCTAACTAATATTGATTACATACTATATAAGGCATAGGCCTGTACTTTAGGTACTTCACAGTCTGGATTTGATAAGATCTGAACCTAGAGGTACAGATTTCCATATTGTACCTTAGTTATTCTTGGTTCAGTAATTTCTCTGATCTACTCTCAAAAATAACAATTACCACTATAGGGGTGCCTGGGTGGCTCAGTGGGTTAAAGCCTCTGCCTTTGGCTCAGGTCATGATCCCAGGGTCCTGGGATTGAGCCCCGGCAGGGAGCCTGCTTCCCTCTCTCTTTCTGCCTGCCTCTCTGCTTGTGATTGCTCTTTCTCTCTGTCAAATAAATAAATAAATAATCTTAAAAAACAAACAATTACCACTATATAGATTGCTGAGTTTACCTTCCTGACAAATACTTTTGGCTGTAGAATGTTGGTACCAATGATAGTGGTTAAGAACAGACAGGGTAGATGATATGTACGAATTTTAAATTCACTCTTCTCTGAGGATAAGCTCAGTTTTTTCCTCTTTTTACCAGAACAGCAGGAGATCTGTGGACTTACAATTGCAATTATAAAATTATTACATAGAAAAGAATCCAAACAATGCGGAAGCATGTATAAAATAACAATTATAACTGCCCCCTCCTTTCTTAACATATTCTATCCCAGTGTTTTTCTACCCCAGTGTTTATTACTTATAAGAAACTAAACTCATAAGAAACCAAAACTTAATGGCGTAAAACAACAAAATCATTTTATTATTCTCTTGCAGGGTTCTGGGGGTTGGTTCAGTTTAGTGGTTCTCACTTGGGATCTCTTATCTGGAGTCATCTGAAGGCTAGCTCACTCTTGTGTCTGATGCCCAGGTTGGGAGAACTAAAAACAACTGAAGACTGGTGGTCCCTCCAGTATGGTGGATTCAGGATAGTTGGACTTTCTACATGGTACCTCAGGGTTCCAAAGGCAAGTATCCCAGAGAGAAGAGAAGTCAGGCATATAACTTTTTTGACTTAGCCTTGGAAACCACACAGTATTCATCTGTATCCTGTTTGGAGGCAGTCCTGCTGGCTTGCCTAGGTTCAAGAACAAGGAACACAGAATCCTTGAAGGAGTGGCAAGGTTTTAGAAGAGCATATGTGAAGGAAATATTGTAATGCGTTATGAAAAATGCAACACACCAGAGATAAATGCTATTTGTAATTTGGTTTATTGTTGGATCTTTTTCTTTGAATGTACAAATCATATTTCTAAATGCCTACTTAAATAATTGTATCATATTCCAACTTTTATTTAATGATATGTGGTAGTGTCAGTACATAAAGACGTTAATTTTTTTGGACATCAAAAATGAGTGAATCATGATTTGCTATAATAGCAGGCATTTAAGCTTTCTTGAGTTTATGCATATGAAACTCTCTTGACTAGTGTTGGATGGGCCTGCAGTAACAGTGAATAGGACTGTGTGGTCAAGACCTAATAAGCTTTTCTCCTTATGCTACTCTTCCAGCCATGTAGAAATTGTTTTTTAAATGTCTTTTGTTTCTTTTGCTGCTTCTTCCTTCTCTACCTGTTCTGACCTATTCAGGAATTTTGTGCTTCTCTTTTGATCTCAGAAAAGATGTGTTAGAAATGGGAATATTACCATATATAAAGTAAAGCTATTTTATTTGGCACTTTATGAGTTCAAGGATTTTTTTTCTGTTATGTACAGAAAAGCCTTCTTAATTGACTTAATTTGAATTAGTAGTTGATCAATTAATCAAAAAGTTGGTTATAGTAAAAATCATTAAAAACTGATTACTTAAACATTTTACCTTAATGAAAATACATAATTATACATATATCTCTCAATTATTTGATACAGGGCAGGGGCTCTCATTTGGGATAATTTTACTCCCTGGGGTATTTGGCAATGTTTGGGGACATTTTTGATAGTCACAGCTGGGTGAGGATGCTGCTGTTGCCATCTAGTGGGTAGTAGTAAAGAAGCCAGGGAGATATGCTGCTAAACATCTTTCAATTCACAGGACAGTATTGCTCCCCCTCCCTCCCTCCCAATCCCCAAACCAAGAATTTTCCAGGACAAAATGTCCATAGTGCCAGGGTCAGGAAACCCTAGCCTAAAGTTAAGGCCTTTTCTTGGTATGTGAATCCATGGATTGGCACTCTGCATTAGGTTTTCATGCATAAACCATACCCATGTATATTATTTATGATTTTAAGTTTTGATTTCTTGAAAATGGAAGGAGACCTTAAAGATACTTATACAGTCTGTGAATCAAATCTTAGTCTTCTTTATTTTCCTCAAGTTTTTAATTTATTTTTAATTTTAATCTTATTTTTAAAAATTTTTATTTATTTATTTGACAGAGAGAGAGCACAAGCTGGGGGAGTAGCAGGCAGAGGGAGAGGGAGAAGCAGGCTCCCCACAGAGCAGGGGGAACCCAATGTGGGACTCAGTCGCAGGACCCCAGGATCGTGACCTGAGCCAAAGTCAGTTGCTTAACCAACTGAGCCATCCAGGTGCCCATTCCTCAAGTTTTTTACAGTAGACTAACCCACACCCAGTTCAGTAGCATTTTCTTTTTTAAAGTAAATCATCTATTATACCAAACTATTCCATCTAAATTTTTTCTATTTACTTTTCATAGAAACATTTCTTCATACTCACATTTTGTGGTTTAGATAATATATAATTCCACAACGCATGAACAACTGATATAAACAATTAGGAAACATTGGGGCGCCTGGGTGGCTCAGTGGGTTAAAGCCTCTGCCTTCCGCTCAGGTCATGATCACAGGGTCCTGGGATCGAGCCCCACATCGGGCTCTCTGCATGGCAGGGAGCCTGCTTTCCTTCCTCTCTCTCTGCCTGCCTCTCTGCCACTTGTCATCTCTGTCAAATAAATAATAAATAAATAAATCTTTAACAATTAGGAAACAAACCAACCCACTCTTGGTTGGCACAGAAGGCAGTGGTTGGTTGTGTTGGGTGGCCAAATGGAGGTTGGCTAAGAGCTTCTGGGTGAACAATAAGGAACTTAAGAATTTTTTTATTCTTAAGAATTGTTCTCAGAGGGGCACCTGGGTGGCTCAGTTGGTTAAAGCGTCTGCCTTCAGCTCAGGTCATGATCCCAGGGTGGTGGGATCAAGTCCTGCATCAGACTCCCTGCTCAATGAAGAGCCTGCTTCTCTCCCTCTCCTGCTCCCCCTTCTTGTACTCTCTCTCTGTCAAATAAATAACAAATAAAAATCTTAAAAAAGAAAAAAAGAACTTTTCTCAAAGTTCACTGAAAACCATTTCTTACTTAAATGAACAAGCCAGAAACCATACACACACATAAAGCAAACAAACAAAAAAACCTGTCTTGCCCCAAACTGGTAGAATTTGTTAGGATATCATGGGGGTAAAGGACAGAGGCAATGCCAGTGGTAGCCTTAGGAAGAGAATGATGATCTTCACCCTTGATTTATATGCTTGGTGATAGGATTTTAGCAGTCTTGGGTATTTGGGATTATCAGGAATCGTTTTCTATCTAAAAATTAATACTGTTTTGCTGGATTCCAGTTCCTTTCATGAAATATATTTAATCATATTTTTTTGTGTGTTACAGAGACTATTCCCCTATTTAACAACTCTTTTTTAAGCAGGTTAATTTACTTGATTCTTATCTGTATTTCTGGATTACCTTAATCTGGACCTTTCTATGTTAAACTCCATCAGCCCGTCTCCTGCTTTTTACCAAAACATTTCTTATACTTCTTTAAAATACTTAAAGTTAGCATCTTGGTTTTCATTAATTAAATAACTGATTCAAACACTTTCAATTTTTATATTACTAGCACTTTTTTTTAGCTTTGATTATATGAATTTTCAGAATATATGCATAATTTTGGCTACATGAACTTGTGCAAGCTGATTTATTGCCTAATAAAATGGTGTTATTTAGAATTTCATCAGAGATTAATCAGAGAAATCCAGAAACTGGCATTTTAGATACCCTAATGAATTATCTAGTAAGCAATATTTGTTGGGAAATAGAACCTGAATAAATGGTTAATCTTTTCAGATCTAGAAGATTAAGATGAATTAGAATAGGATTGCTAAAGTTGTTAATTACTATTTCTGTAGTTAGGGGGAAAATATTAGTTCTTTTTCCCTGTGCTTTCTGTTAATGATGGTGTTTTTTGTTTTTTGGTTTTTTTTTTCTAGAGAAACCATAAGAGAGATAAGAGGTTACTTAGAGCAGCATGACTGGGTTAACTCTTAATTAATGAGATTTTTAAAAATAAGCATTTCTTGCCTTCAAGCTTACATAAAAACAAAATTTACTGTATAGAAAATTATTTGTTTATACAGTTGTCTTGTAGCATTTATAAAATATTACATTTATAAAAGATACTCATTATGTGAACATTTTCTTACTTGGCATATCCATTTCTTCTCCTTTTTCAAGCATAATAGTGTAAGTAGAGATTCTTAGAAAGAATTTCTGGAAATGACAGTTTTGAACAAATTGTCAAACTAATAATTCCTGATTTATCAGGATAATACGTTTTAAGTCAAACATATTTTAAATGTTGTCAGAATTATTTGGAAAATGATGGGAATTTTGGAAGGAATAATTTATTTTAAATGAGCGATTATTTACAAAATGAACCACATATGTAGGATTCAGTTTAGAAGAGGCACAGTAAATATTTTAAGGCCGTTTATTGAATGTGTATGGTGACAGTGTTTTTCATTGTTGGTGCTTGTATCAACAAGCTGTAAGGTAGAATTCTTGGAAGGGAGGGACCAAAAATAATATGATTTATTACTTGTGTCCAATAAGAAAATGAAGGGAGAAAGACGTTCTTGTGTAAAGTCATTATTGCCAGGGTAGAACTCAGGTCACTTAACCTTCTCATTCACATTCTCTCTATTGTACTACCTGTTAAAGGCAACTGAAACTTTCTAATTCATTGTGCTCAAATTCTGCAAATTTGTGGACATTTAGGGGATTTGATTAACGCTTGTATAGATTTAGATTTTTAACAGTGATTCAGTTTATCTCTCTCTTGCTTTCATTATTATTTTATTGTAGAGTACACATTATCTAAATAATCTTATACAAATGGTATAAAAGTGATATGTGCTGTCATTGATTTCTTATATGCCTCTGCACCTGACTGTGTCACAGGAGGCCTGCAGACTGCTCAGCATCTCTCTGGGATCTTAGGCAGCTTCTCTTCTATTTTAGTTTTGAGTTGTCTAGCCAATATATTGACCTTTACATAATGATGCCCCTCTCCTAGAGATCTCTTAAGTAATATATGTATGATTGGTCATTGTATTGCCTGATTTAATTTATTGACACAGTTTGGAACATCATGTTGCATAATGTCTAGATAATAGTTTATACTGATTTGAATATCATTTTTATATTAATTTCCAAATGAACATAGGAACATGTTGTTTAGTTTGGCTTATACTTTTATTTTTAAATGAAAAATATAATCAACTGGCCTTGTTTTGACTTAGAAGACCTCCGTAGGACCATAATTTATCTGAATTTAAAGACTAGGTTTTTCCTTCCAATTTAAACCTACTTCTTTTTTGAGGGAAAGGGAAGAAAATTGACATTAGTTTTTAAGTATATATAGTTTGAATTTTTATCTTTTAATTATAAACTTGAGTATATATTTATAAAAACAAAAATAGGTGAACATCTATTAAAATCTGAATAATGCAGACCTTAGAATTTGGCACTGATAAATATATTACCAGAGTAGTTTAAGCATTTCAAAACATGTTTTTGTGGGTTTTTTTAGTAGCATATAATGTATTTCGGGGGTACAGGATTGTGATTCATCAGTTTTACATAATTCAAGCACTCACTGTAGCACATACCCTCCCCAATGTCCCTCACCCAGCCACCCCATCCTCCAATGGATGCACCCGCCCTCCAATTCAGCAACCCTCAGTTTGTTTCTTGAGATTAAGAGTCTCTTATGGTTTGTCTCCCTCTCTGGTTTTGTCTTGGGAAACATGTTTTTAAAGAAAAATTAGTTTGACTTATGGTAATAGGTACAATAGCCAATTGTAGGATAATGGGAAAGCCCTGTAAATAGTTCCTCTAATTATCTGTGACACACATTGTTTTCCAGTCACTGGCTGACTGATTCTTATTTAAATATAATAAAAATGAATGGTTAGAAAAATAAAATGGAAAAAGTAACCAAAGAAATACAAGATACAAGTCCAAATATTTTATTATCAGATTTAGCAGATGCAGTAATATTACTTAGTCAAATTGTTATCAAGGTTTCTAAACAGGTATTCTCAACTTCTGTAATTACCTAGTAATGGACCAGTTTCATACAGTAACAGTGCTCATAGATAGGCATTTGTCTGCAGACTATACTCTGAGAAGCACTGTTCAAGAATGTATACAAATGTTACAAATAACTAGGCTACAAAGCTCTCTTTTTACAGTGAATACTATTCCTGCAAACATTATACAGGTGCCTGACCTACTGAAGTGCTGAATGGCCTCCTGAGACCAAAAATGTGTCATGGGAGCTTAGAAAAAGGAAAAACATAATTTTATTGAGGTGAAATTTAGAACCACTAATCTCCTTTTTGTGACAATAAATTTGCCTTTCCTGGACATTTCATGTAATAAAATCATATAATATATGATCTTTTGGGTCTGGTCTTCTTGACTTAGCGTAATATTCTTTAATCTTATCCATGTTGTAGCATATATTGGTATTTCATTCCTTTTTATTGCTGAATAATATTCATTTGATGGAAATAACACATTTTGTTCATTCACCAGCTAATGCAATTTAGTTTCCAAATTGGGTGATATTATGAATAATGTTATGTGAAAATTTGCATGCAACTTTTTGTGTGAAAATATTTTCATGTCTTTTGGATAGATACCTAGGAGTGGAATTGTTGGCTTGGATGGTAAACTTAAAGTTTAACTTTTTAAGCAACTGCAAAATTGTTTTATATTCCCACAAGCAGTGTATTAGGGTTGAAGTTTCTTCACATCCTTGTCAATACTTGTTATTTTCTTTTTGATTGTAGTCATTCTTATAGAAGTGAGGTAATAGCTCATTGTGGTATTAATTTGCGTTTCAGTAATCACATTGAATGTCCTTTCATGTGCTTATTGGTCATTCATATATCTTCTTTTGTGAAATATTCATTCGGGTATTTTGCCATTGGGTTGTCTCATTGAATTACAAGATTTCTTTATCTTTTATCAGATATATGATTTTGAAATGTTTTAACTAATGTTTGCCTTTTTTCTTTTCTTTCTTTACTGATGTATTTTAAAGTGGTAATTTTCTGACTTGGTAAAGTTGTTCCTTATTTCATTTTACTTTTATTTTTAAGATTTTATTTATGAGAGAAAGACAGGCAGAGGGGGAGGGAGAAGCAGGCTCCCCACTGAGAAGAGAGCCCAATGTGGGGCTCAATCCCAGGATCTGGGATCATGACCTGAGCTGAAGGTAGATGCTTAGTCAACCAAGCCACCCAGGCACCCCTAAATTATTCCTTATTTTAAAGAACCAGAAGGACTAGTGAAATGAGAGACCTGTGGCTGGGTACCTTACTTTGTTTTCAGCTCTATTCCAGGAAGGATTTACATAATCCTAGAGTTCGCTTGCTGAGTGATGTTAAATAACTGAGTCAGTATTTTAAACCAGATATCCTGATATATATGTTGCTACCCTATCATTGACAGATAAGCTTTTGTTTTAATTCCTTAAGCAGTCAGTTTTCCTAGTTGGAGCAACAAAAACTGACTGTGGTTATATATGCTAAAAGTAAATTTATCAAATGGATGTTCAGAAGCTCTAACCATTTCTGGGAAGACCAGAGAACTAGGCTTGTACAATGGGAAGAACTGTTAGGGGCTGTCCCCTGGCAGAAACCCCAGCCAGGACCCATGCTGCTGGCATTGGACCAGTGATGCTGCTTGACTTTTGTTGCTGCCCTGAAACTTAATCTTGCTGCAGTGATCCTTTCTACTTAAAAAGGTTCTTTCTGGTTGTTCGTGACACAAATTCCCAATTCAAAGTCTAAGTTAAGTACATCTGCTAATGCTGTTTCTAAAGGATATTGGGAAATGAGTATTTGGCATTTCAAGCTTGTTAATGAGACAAATCCAGTTTCTTAATGGTGTTTAAAAATGGTCCAGTATTTTGTATCTTAAAAAGAAAAACAAACAAAAGCTCTCTCAACCTCATTTTCCTATCCAGATTTTGTCATATATCTCTTCTGTACAGACCATATTGACTGCCCTCACCTCCATTTCCTGACCTTTCTTATTTCTTAGACTCCTCAATTCACTACTCTCACTAATCCCCAAAACAGTTTTCTATAAGTAAAATCCATGGACAAATGTAAGTTTTCTAGTTGATATCTCAGCAGTTTTTGTCAGCAGTCTTGCCTCTTTTTTGAAACCCTTCCTTGACTTTTTTGACACCTCCATCTTTTGGCTTTTCTTCTTAGTCTCTTGGAGGCTTCATCTTTCTGCACTCCAAATTCTTCAAGGATCTGCTCTAGGCCCTATTATCATTGTACACTCAATAGGCAAGCTCTTCTATTCCCATAGCCTGTTACCACTTACTAGCCTAGACCTCTCTGTTGAACTTAAAGAGAACTCTATATCCAGTAGTCATTTCTTCTTGTGTGTCTTAAAGTCATCCCCAAATCACCATTTCTAGAATCCACACTTGGGTTTTCTCTTCTTCTTTTTTTTTTTTTTAAAGATTTTATTTATTCATTTGATAGAGATCACAAGTAGGCAGAGAGGCAGGCAGAGAGAGCAGAGAGCCCGATGCGGGGCTCGATCCCAGGACCCTGAGATCATGTCCTGAGCCGAAGGCAGAGGCTCTAACCCACTGAGCCACCCAGGCGCCCCTGGGTTTTCTCTTCTAAGTATTGTTTGAAATTACACCACCAATCAAACATCTGTTTAAGCTAGAATTCCTAGAGATTATCCCTGACTTTTCTGTCTGGTTCACACCACATCTTCTAGAATTCAGTTTACTAAAAAATAACTTTGCAAATTCACCAGTTCTCTCTTCTTCTGGCATTTACTCTGGTCCAAGCCGCAGTTAATGATGGCCTCAAATGGTTACTGTAGAACTTTATAACAACACTCCCTGGTGTTGGTCTTGTCCTCTCACAGGCTTGTCAGATAGATAATGTTACTCCTTAAATCCTTTAATGGTAATTCCTTGCCCTTAGGATAAAGTCCAAACTATTTAATGTATCTTATAAGGCTCTCTAGGATACCTGCACCCACATATCTGTGGAATTCTGTATTTCTACTTTTCTTGTAATTGGTATTCCAGCTATACTGAACTCAGTTTCTTAGTGGGGTGGTCTTCTTCCTGCCTGTTATCTCATCTGCTATTTAAGTAGGACACTTTTCCCTCCCACTTCTACTTTCCCTAAATTTTAACCCTAAATTGTCAAAATGGATATTAGAAAATTATTGGAACTTACATAATAAAATCTATGTTTAGGAATTTAAGAAGAAATTGTAATTCTGAGATCAAATATATAACATATCTATTAAAGAATGGTCAATGGGAAATTTAACTTATTAATTAAAAGTTCATGAAATTTAATCCTATCAAAATAATCTTTTCCTACTTTTAATTCTGAAGAGTCACTGTTGTACAGCAGAGGCAAATATCTGAAATGTCTTCACTTTTCTCCTTTTTCCTGATTAACATCTCTATCAGCTTCAGCCTAGCATCCTTTGAACTATAGCACTAGAGGCAGCCATGACAGATGATGTGGCAGTGAAACCTATTTAATACCCCTAGCCTAAGGAGGGGCTCAGCAATTTTGAACTAATAAATGAATATGTGGCTTTCATTTCAGTGGAGCATTTTTTTCCCTATTCTTATTTCAGTGAGAACCTACTTATTTGCTTAGAATTTATTCCACTTTATTTTAAAACAGTGTTAGCTTCTAATAACTATAATGGAAATGAAGTGCTTTATAAAGGTGCTTTATTTAAAAATGCATTATCAACATATGCAAATAGAATGAAAGAATTTTAAAGAAAATTTCTACAGATCCCCCAAATATTGCCATTTCACCATATAACCAGCATAAAAATTATTGATGTTTTACATTCCTTTTCTTTTTCATGCCATGTCTTCAAAACATCTATATATTCTACTATATATTCTACATTATATATTCTACATTATATATTCTACAATCTATATTATACATTCTATATAACAACACATCTTAATTGGGATCAATCACGTTTCAAGGGCTCCATGACCACAGTTACAAAGTTTCTGCTTTATTTGAATGTTGCTTCTTCCCATTTCCTCAAGTTGAATCATCTATTCAGCAAAACCATCCAGGCCTAGAGTTTTCTTTGTTGGGGATTTTAAAACTATAAACTCAGCTTCTTTAATAGCTGTTGGACTATTCAGGTTGTTCCTTTTGGTAATTTATGTATGTCAAGGAGTTGGACCATTTTATCTTAGTTGCTGAATTTATGGACATAGACTTGTTTCTGTTTTATTCTTATAATCTCCATAGGGTATCTAGTGATGTCCTCTCTTTCATTATCAAAACCCATTACTAATGAGATGTTTGAGCTTCCTTTTGATGAAGTTCTAGAACATACGTGAGGTTCGGTGGGGTGAGGTCCGGAGCCAATGACCAAGAAAGAATTCTTGAGACATGTTTGGTGCAAAATGGTGGCTTATTAAAGCACAGGGACAGGACCCATGGGCAGGAAGAACTGCTGCCCTGGGTTGTGAGGGATGGCAGGTTATGTACCCTGCAGCTGGGGGAAGGTGAGGGAAAGGGAGGCTTCAAAGGGAGCTTTCATATGCTAAAGAGGACCTACAAGGTGCCAGGGATACTGGAGGTCTTGCAGCTTGATCAATGTTGTCTTTCCCCTTTTGGCAAGCCATTAACATCAAGATAGTTGGGGGATTCCTGAAGAATGTCACATTTGTCCCACCCAGGAGTGGTGGGGGTGAAGGGGAGATTGGAGGTGTCAGCCTTTTGCTGGGGTGAGAGGGAGATTGCAAGGTGTTGGCCTTTTGCTTTGTCCTCAGCCCTCATCATTCCCCCGCCGAACAATTTTGACCCTTAAATCTTTAAGGTTGTTGAAGGTGGAAGGTCTCATCTTCTGTAACATCTTCCTGCTGAATAGGGGCATAGAGTTGGCCCTACCTACTCCGGTCAACACTGGTCATTTGGGGAATGTGTAGGGGAGTTACAAAAGACAGAGGCAGCTGAGTCCAGGGGAGACTGCTCAGGTGATCTTCCCAAGTGGAAAGGATCATCTGTGGAAGTTATGGTGGCAAAGGACTTGGTGCCAGGTGGGGAGACATGGGAGAAAACAGCAAAACACAATTAGTGTAGCAAAAACAAAATGAAGCTCAAATAATTTTTTTGCTAGTTGACAAAAAACCCTTTTCCAGTCCAGGAGTTTAATCAGTCATTAAAGGAGAGAGGGACTGTTTAAAGTGCCAACTTAAGTATGTTAGAACAGAAGAAATATTTTGTGATAATCTGGAATATAAACATAGTATTTTGCCATTCTACTTTGTAAAGATGCTTTATACATTGTATTACCATAGCATTTTATTTTTATTTTTTTTAAAGATTTTATTTATTTGACAGACAAAGATCACAAGTAGGCAGAGAGACAGGCAGAGAGAGAGAGAGAGAGAGAAGGAAGCAGGCTCCCTGCTGAGCAGAGAGCCAGATTTAGTGCTCGATCCCAGGACCCTGAGATCATGACCCGAGCCGAAGGCAGAGGATTAACCCACTGAGCCACCCAGGCACCCCTACCATAGCATTTTAATAAAGAATTGCTACTTAGAGTGTCCTTTAGGACTGACCGTGTATTTATTAAGAGCTTTCATGTGCCAAATATCCTCCAGTTCCAAAGGGGGAACATAGTGGATGTTAGTTGGTCATACCAATGAGACAGAACGAGCTCACCACTGTTTTAAGTTCTGAAAGGTTGGCCAGGCTGGTAATGGTTTTAATAATGCATCCGTGATTCCAGGCAAAACCCAGAGTACAGTGGCCTATCCCGCCTGGGGGAAGCCATGAGCACAAGTTAGAGTCATTTAACCATTGGGTCCCATTAGGAGACAGTCCTCCAATTTTGGGTTTCTGTCAAGGGCTATTCAGTTCTGGAGGGCCATTTTTTAATGTGTAATAAAAGGCAGTCCAGGGGCGCCTGAGTGGCTCAGTGGGTTAAGCCTCTGCCTTCGGCTCAGGTCATGATCTCAGGGTCCTGGGATCGAGCCCCACATCGGGGCTCTCTGCTCAGCAGGGAGCCTGCTTCCCCCTCTATCTCTGCCTGCTGCTCTGCCTACTTGTGACCTCTCTCTCTGTGTCAAATAAATAAATAAAAATCTAAAAAAAAAAAAAAAAAAGGCAGCCCATTGTTACTTTGTAGGGACCAAGGGCGTCCAAACCTATGGACAATTTTCCTTTATGAAGTTTTTGTCATCTCCATGGCCTTTTTGCCCAGATTAGTGGCCTGGTGTAAACCCTCTATTACTTTCATTGGTTCCTAAGGTCATATCCTTTGACATCCTTTGAATTGAATCACCGCTACCTCCTTGGGCAGGTGTACAGCCTCAAGAAGGGTTATGATCTCAGGCCCATATTTGATTGGGGAGTTATAGCTTAATAGCAATCCCCTTTCCTTCCAAATAGCTCCATGGGCATGTAGTACCAGGAAGGCATATTTGGAGTCAGTATTAATGTTTATTTTTAAGGCTTTGGCAATTGCAAAGTGCTAGTGAGCACTATGGCATACCTAGCTTTTTTTATTTTTATGAAAACTGTTGTCATTGTTGGGTCCGTAATCGAAGGAGCGAGACTGATAGAAAGCGAAAGTCAAGCAAAGCTTTATTTCACACCAAGCATCAAGAATCAAACTGACCGGCCAGGGCCGTCTCTTACAAAGAGGTGATCCCTCCGTGCCTTATAGACTAACTTTTATAGAGCAAAGGCCATGTGGTTGGGCCTGGCCACACACAGGTGGCCAATGAGATTCTAACACACAGAGAAAGCTGCACAGTCAGGCTAGGTCACACATAAGGGTCCAATTGAATTACAATTTACCCTATAGTAGACATTTGAACTAGCCTATCACCTTGGTCAGAATTGGTGCCCAAAAGGCGCCCAAACCCTTGTATTTGGGCTTTGTTACCTGGGACTGGTTTCTGGGACTTGTTTTTAAGTAAGTCCCC
Organism: Taxidea taxus jeffersonii; assembly: GCA_003697995.1. Taxonomy (NCBI): domain Eukaryota; kingdom Metazoa; phylum Chordata; class Mammalia; order Carnivora; family Mustelidae; genus Taxidea; species Taxidea taxus. Next base: position 1,395 of record RCUC01098154.1, on the reverse strand, counting down.
TGGGGGGGCAGGGTCAGTTTAAGTTTTACTGCATAAACAACAAAATGGCTGTTCAACTGAAATGGAGCTGTTTTGGCTAAATAGGCCCTTACATTCCCCCCCTTTCTTTGGACATTAGTCAAATCCTTGACTTTGCAGCCAGTTCTGTGTTCTCTTTTTCCAGACTGTTTTAATGACTCCAATTGTGATTTACCCAGAAACAGCATTAATCTCCTAGGGCTACGCAGAGCCCCCCTTTTTCTAGAAATAGTATGTCAAGCCCTAATTGTCTCTATGTCCCACCTATACTTTAACAATTAGAGCAACAATGGAACTCAATGAACTCATTGTTTTTGAGTCTTAGCTTTAGTCCACGATCAGCGGGGTCCACCGGCAGTGGTACCCATCTCTGGGGGGCATCCTTGTCCTCGGCTCGTTTGATGTGACCTGTGCAAATCCAGGACCCGATGCCCTTAACTTCTATCGCCGTGGGGGTGGTCGGGATGACAGCAAAGGGTCCCTTCCAGCGAGGCTCCAAGTTTCCCACTTGGTGGCGACGTATCCAAACCAAGACCCCGGGTTGGTAAGGATGTGGTTCCACCTCAGTCTCCATCTCAGTGTGGGTAGTTTGGATCCCTGCGTGGGCCAGACAGACTGTAGCGCCTGCAGTGACTGGAGTACAGACCGATCAGTCATTTCTGCTAGGGCAACTTGTAGCCGAGGGCAGAGCAGGGGGGTCTCCCGAACATTATTTCAAGTGGGGTCACCTTGTTTAAGTACGGTGTGCATCGTGCCCTGAGGAGGCGAAAGGAAGGACTGGCCCATCCACGGCCAGTCTCCAGAATTAGCCTTGTCAAAGTCTCTTTAAGAGTCCAATTCATTCTCCCTACTTGCCCAGAGCTCTGGGGTCAGTAGGCACAATGTAATTTCCAATTAGTGCCTGCGGCCTTGGCAATGCCTATGAGACCGAACTTACAAATGCAGGGCTGTTGTCTGACCCGATCGTGAGAGGTAACCCAAACCTCTAGTAGCTTTTTGGCTACCACTCCTGCCATCTCATGTTTGGCAGGAAAAGCCTCTACCCAGCCTACCATCCGTATAGATGTTGGCGGTCTTACCCTTGGCCGTCTGCAGTGCCTTGGGGAGTGCAGTCAGCTCCTCTTTGTGCCGAGATTCCGTATGGCAGGGCTGCCATCTAGAGTCCCTACTCAGCTCAGGAGAAACCACTGCAGCCCCCACGTACCTCTTTCCACTGACCATGTAGTTACTCCCGACTGTGAACAGAGTCATCTCCACATCCAGAAGGGGAGTGTCTCTGAGATCCGGCCTTATTCCTATGACCTGGGTTAGGACCTCCCCACAGTCCTGTAAGTGGTCAGCCAGCTCCTCTTGTAGCAACGTGGCTGGTTTTAGCAC
>RCUC01098151.1:0-13637 GCA_003697995.1 Taxidea taxus jeffersonii | reverse complement strand
CCCCCCCCCCTCTCTCTGCCTGCTTCTCTGCCTACTTGTGATCTCTGTCCGTCAAATACATAAATAAAATCTTAAAAAATAATAATAATAAAATAAACAAACAAAAAGCTCAATTTTTCTTTTTTAAAAATTTCTTTTTTTTCTTTTTTAAAGATTTTTATTTATTTATTTGAGAGAAAGAGTAAACCAGAGAGCACATGAGCAGGGGCAGAGGGACAGGAAGAAGCTAACACCCCTCCTGAGCAGGGAGCCTGACATAGGTCTCGACCCCAGGACCCTGGGACCAAGAACTAAGCTGAAGGCAGATGCTTAACCAACTGATCCACCCAAGCGCTTCCTCCCCACCACACCATATACCTTTTAAATGTATTTTTACTTCTGAATCTACACCTCAAAAAAAAAAAAATGAGGAAACTGGATAAAATTCTTTTTCTCCTCAAATCACCCCTGAGGCAGGCAATATTTTTTAAAAATGCTTTTTCTTTCTTGACATCACTCCAGCCTTTCTAGCAAGCTAGGTCCTCACAGAAAGGACTAAGGGCTGCCATGAATATACTGATGTCTGACAGTTTGCTATGAACTTCACCCGCTTCTGTGATCTCACACCTTAAATGCACCTCAGGGAAGGCCCCTGGGCTCTCAGGAGACTCATCATAGAAGAGGGAAAAACAACACCAGAGCAGGATCTTCTTTTTCATCATTTAAATAAATGTGCTGTTTTAGTTCAGAGTCTTCAGAAAACACATTATGATAGAACAAATGGGCAAAATGTTAAGTAAGTAAAAAGTAGGTGGAGCAGATTTTTGCAAGCAAGGTTTCCATCATCCCTGTGCTCTCCCCACAGCCACACGAGGCTCATTCCTCAGGTCTGAACCCACATCAATGTCACCAGCACAGATCCTTTAAACTCATCAAGATGTCAACAGTTACTGGGGCGCCTGGGTGGCTCAGTGGGTTAAAGCCTCTGCCTTCGGCTCAGGTCATGATCTCAGGGTCCTGGGATCGAGCCCGACATCGGGGTCTCTGCTCGGCAGGGAGCCTGCTTCCCCCCCCTCTGCCTGCCTCTCTGCCTACTTGTGATCTCTGTCAAATAAATAAATAAAATCTTTTAAAAAGAAAAGAAAAGATGTCAACAGTTATTGATTCAATACCCATCAGAAGGGTTTTCTTAAAAACTCAGACTGCTGGGCCTTACCCACAGAATTTCCACTTGGTAGGTCTGGGTGGGGCTGAGAATCTCCATTTCTACCTGGTTTCCAGCAATGCTTTGAGAACTGCTGCATTAGGCAAGCCATCTGCATTTAACTAACAGCCCGTATTCATACAGGTCACTGTGAAGGTGTGTCTCCTGGGTTCTGTTCAGCTGTCAAATAATAAAACCTGCCTTTTACAATTCCTTAGTCGATCCTCACAAAATCCCAGAATGCATTAAGAAGCCCCACATCATCAATCAAACCTATAAAAAGCTTCATATTCCTGGGTGAGCCCTGGGTCTTAATGTTGCTCCCCAAATCCTAGTTTGGACCAAGCGATCACCTGGAATCAGGTCACTGCTTTGCAGGTGGTATCAGCAGGAAGAAAGAGTCCCCACAGCAGCCATTTTTTGGTCATGCACCAGATACCATATCATTTTGGACGGCATAATTTGGAATCTTAACCAACAAATGTTTGTTAATTATTCCTTTTACTAAGCATATAAATATTGTGGATACATAATTATGTTGGAACAACTGGACACCCACATAAAAAATAAATCTAGACACAGACCTTACACTTTTCACAAAAATTAACTCAAATGGATGGCAGACCTAACCATAAAATGTAAGACTGCAAATCCCCTAGAAGATAACCCAGGAGAAACTGTGATGACCCTGGGTGTAGTGATGCCTATTTAGATACAACACCAAAGGCACAACCTATGAAGAAAATAATTAATAAGCTGGACTTGATTTAAAAATTCTGCTCTGCAAAGACAATGTCAAAAGAATGAGAAGACAAGCCAGAGACTGGGAGAAAATATTTGCAAAAGATACATCTGATAATGTCTTGTTATCCAAAATATTAAAAAAAACTCTTAAAATCCAACAGTAAGAGAACAAACAACCTGATTGCAGAAATGGGCCCAAGACCTTAACAGACACCTCACTAAAGAAGATATACAATGGAAAATAAGCATGTGAAAAGATGCTTCATATAATATGCCACCAGAATGCAAATGACAACACTGAGATACCACTTCACACCTACTGGAACAGCAAAACTGTGGAGCAAAGGCAACACCAAATGCTGATGAGGATGTGGAGCAACAGGAATTTTCATACACTGTGGGTGAGAATGAAGACCGGTACAGTAACTTTGGAAGGCAGTTTGGTGGTTTCTTATAAAACTAAATAAACTCAGGGCGCCTGGGTGGCTCAGTGGGTTAAGCTGCTGCCTTCGGCTCAGGTCATGATCTCAGGGTCCTGGGATGGAGTCCTGCATCAGGCTCTCTGCTCGGCAGGGAGCCTGCTTCCTCCTCTCTCTCTCTGCCTGCCTCTCTGCCTACTTGTGATCTCTCTCTGTCAAATAAATAAAATCTTTAAAAAAAAAAAAAAACTAAATAAACTCTATCCAGCATTGCATTTCTATTTTTCCAAAGGAGTTGAAAACTATGTCCACACAAAAACTTGCACATAGATGTTTCCAGCAGCTTTATTCATAAAACTTGGAAGCAGCTAAGATTCTCTTCAATGGGTGAATGGATAAACTACGGTACATTAAAATAATAGAATATTATTCAGCACTAAAAGAATGAACTACCAAGCCATGAAAAGACATAGAGAAATCTTAAGAACCTGTCACTAAGTAAAAGAAGCCAATCTGAAAAGGCTACATGATATATGACTTCACTATGTGATATTCCGAAAGAGGCAAAACTACAGGGCAATGAAAAGATCAGTGGGGCTGGTGGGAGGGGGGAGGGATTAATAGGCAGAGCACAGATTTTTAGGGCAGTGAAAATGCTCTGTGGATAAATCATTATAATGGATAAAATCATTATATATTTGTCGAAATCTATAGGATGTCCAAATCCATAGAACATTAAGCGTGAACTCTAAGGTAAGCAGTCCGGGTAACCATGTAGGTTCATCATTGGTAACGAATGAACCATTCTGGTGAGTGAGGTTGATCACATGTGCATGTGTGTGGGCAGGGGATATACATAGGTAATCTCCGTCCCTTCCTCTCTAGTTTGCTGTAAATGTAAAACTTGTGTAAAAAATTAAGGGCTTTTAAAAAATGGACCCAAAAGCATAAAATAAAGAAAAATATAAATTGGATTCCATTTGAATCTAAAAATGACGTCAGTATATGCTGTCTACAAAACCACACTTTAGAGTCAATGACACAGGCTGAAAGAAAAGATGTCAAAATAGATACCAAGTAAGCAGTAACCTAAATAGAGCCGAGATGGCTATATACTGTATAGAATAGAGTAAGACAAAAATTGTTACTATAGACACAATAAGGACATTTTACAGTGGTTAGAAATCAATTCACCAGTAGGATATAATGACCAAATATCCATGCACCTAAGAACAGAACCCCAGGGTGCCTGGGTGGGTCAGTCAGTTTAGCCTCTGCCTTCAGCTCAGGTCATGATCCCAGGGTCCTGGGATGAAGGCCTGTGTTGGGTTCCCTGCTCAGCAGGGAGTCCGCTTCTCCCTCCCGCTCTGCCCCTCCCCATGTTCATGCTCTCTCTCTCAAACAAATAAAACCTTAAAAGAAAAAGAACAGAACCCCAAAATACACAGAGTAAAACTGAAAACCTGAAGAGAGAAATACACAAGGCAACAGAAATAGCTGGAGACTTCAGCATTCCACTTTCAATAACAAACAGAAATGAAGCAGAAGACCAGCAAAGAAACAGAAGACTTAAAGAATACTATAAACTACCTACTTGTAGCAGACATCTACAAAACACTTCAAGTCCAACAAGAGCAGAATACATGTTCTTCTCAAGTGCACAAAGAACATTCTTCATAGTGGACCATATGCTAAGTCATAAAACAAACCTTGACAAATTAAAAAGAACTAAAACATACAAAGTATCTTCTTAGAAAGAAAGAAAGAAAACTTAAATCAATAATCTACCATTTCACCCTACCTAACAGGAAAAAGAGAACAAAATGAACCCCAAGTAAGCAGAAAGCAGGAAATGAAAAAGAGTAGAGTGGAAATAAATAAAAGAAAGAAGACAAAAAATAATGGAGTCAATCAACAAACCCAAAATTTGATTCTTCCCAGGAGCGCCTGGGTGGCTCAGTGCTTGCCTTTGGCTAAAGTCATGACCCTGGAGTTCTGGGATCCAGCCCCTTGCTGGGTTCCCTGCTCAGTGGGGATTCTGCTTCTCCCTACTCCTCTGTCCCTCACCCTGCTCCTTCTCTCTCTCTCTCTTCCTCAGTCTCTCTCAAATAAGTAAAATCTATAAAAAAACAAAATTTGGTTCTTTAATAAAGATCAATAAAATTGGCAAATTTTTAGCTAGACTAACCAAGAAGAAACTCAAGTTATTAAAGAGTAGAAAAGGGACACTATAAGTAACCTTACAGAAATAAAAAGGATAAGAAAATACTATGAAGAAAAGCATGCAAAAAAAAGATGAAAAAATTACTACGAAAACAGAAACCACCAAAAATATCTTCGTGAAGAAATAGAAAAATCTGAACAGATCTACAAGTAAAGAAATTAAATTATTTCAAAAACTTCACACAAAGAAAAACCAAGCCCAGACAGTTTCACTGGTGAGTTCTACCAAACATTTAAAAAATAATTAACACCAACACTTTCAAACTCTTCCAAAAAATAGAAGAGGAGAGAGCATGTCATAATTCATTTTATGAGTACAGTATTACACTGATATTAAAATGAGAAAGCTATCACAGGAAAAGAAACTATTGACCAATGTCTCTTAAATACAGAGGCAAAATCCTCAATGTTAGCAAACTGAATCCAACAGCATATAGAAATGTATATATATATATATATATATATATACCATGAGCAAGTGGAATTTATCTCAGGAATGCAAGGTTAGTTTAACATTCAAAAATCAATGTAACGTATCAATATTAAGATCAATGTAATGTATCAATAATAAAAACAAAAACCATGTGATCATCTCAACAGACACAGAAAAATCACTTGACAAAATCCAACATTCTCGCACAGTAAAAATATTCAATAAACTAGCAGTAGGAGGGGAATTTCCTCAACTTGATAAAGGGCACCTATGAAAAATCCACAACAACATCATGATTTACAGAAAGATGGAGGGCTTTCTCCTAAGATCATGAATAAGATGAGGATATGTACTCTTACCACATCTACTCAACATTGTAATGGAGGTTCCAGTCAGAGCGATAATGTAAGAAAAAGAAATGAAAGACTTCCATATTGAAAAAGAAGTAAAACTATTTCTACTTGTAGATAGGATGTTGTATTTAGAAAGTTCTAAGGAATTGACTAAAAAAACTACAGAACTGATAAGCAGGTTCAGCAAGTTGGCAAAATATAAGATTGATATATAAACACAATTTTATTTCTGTAGCTTGAATTAAATTATAGTTTTATTTCTACAAACTGTTTAAAAATGCTCTTTTTCAAGTTGAGTCAGTTCCCTCTACTCCTAATTTTCTGAGAGTTTTTAATAATGTATCACTGTTTAACTGGGTCAAATGCTTTTTCTCCATCAATTGATATACATATATGATTTTTGTTTCTTCAACCTGTTGACATAGTGGATACTCTGAATGATTTTTGAATATTGAACCAGCCTTGTACCTTCTCTCAGCACTGCCTTAGAGGGCCCACAAATTTTTTTTTTTAAGATTTATTTATTTTTTTGACGGACAGAGATCACAAGTAGGCAGAGAGGCAGGCAGGGAGAGAGAGGTGGAAGCAGGCTCCCTACTGAGCAGAGAACCTGGTGCAGCTCCATCCCAGGACCCTGAGACCATGACCTGAGCTGAAAGCAGAGGCTTAACCCACTGAGCCACCCAGGTGCCCCGGGCCCACAAATTTTTGATATGTTGAGATTTTGTTCAATTCAATGTATCTCCCCCAGGACAAGCACATCCAGTCTTGTCACTTTTATTTAACACAGTATGGAGGCCAGAGCAATAATATAAGAAAAAGAAGTAAAAGACTTTCACACTGGAAAGGAAAAAGTAAAATTATGTTTATTCAAGGATGACATATTATCTACATAGAACATCTGATGCAATCCACAAAAAAACCTATTAGAAATAGTAAGCCGAGGCACCTGGGTGGCTCAGTGGGTTAAAACCTTTGCCTTCAGCTCAGGTCATGATCCCAGGGTTCTGGGATGGAGCCCCACATCGGGCTCTCTGCTCAGCGGGAAGCCTGCTTCCTCCTCTCTCTCTCTGCCTGCCTCTCTGCCTACTTGTGATCTCTGTCTGTCAAATAAATAAATAAATAATCTTAAAAAAAAAATAGTAAGCCAATTTAGCAAGGCTATGGTATACATATCAATATATAAAAATTGATCGCATTCTTACAAAATGAGGACAAATAACAAAATTAAAATTAAAAACACACAATAGCATGGAAAAATATGAAGTATTTAGGGATATATCTGATAAAAGAAATAAGCTTGTATACTGAATGTAAGGGCCTATTTAGCCAAAAAGGCTCCATTTCGGTTGAATAGCCATTGTGTTTATGCAGTAAAACTTAAACTGTCCCTGCCCCCCTTCTGGTGAGAGCCAGGGGGCACCGCTCCCCGCAGGGGACTGACTTAAAAACAAGTCCCGGAAACCAGTCCCAGGTAACAAAGCCCAAATACAAGGGCGGGTCAGGCCTGGTGGAGGTATCCAATCAGTGAGGCGCGCATACTGTCTCCCTAGCTACCAAGGTGTGTGGACCCCACCCTTTGGGCGCCAATTCTGACCAAGGTGATAGGGTAGTTCAAATGCCTACTATGGGGTAAATTGTAACTCAATTGGTCACTTACGTGTGACCTAGCCTGACTGTGCAGTTTTCTCTGTGTCATTGGCCACCTGTGCGTGGCCAGGCCCAACCACGTGGCCTTTGCCCTTAAGAGCCAGTCTGTAAGGCAGAGAGGGGTCACCTCTCTTTGTAAGAGACGGCCCTGGCCGGCCAGTTTGATTCTTGATGCTTGGCGTCAAGCAATAAAGCATTGCTTGACCTTCGCTTTGTATCAGTCTCGCTCCTTTGATTACGGACCCAACACTGAAAACTATAAAGCACTACTGAGAAAAATTAAGACCTAAAAAATGGGTGTGGGGGGCAAGATCTACTGTGTTCATGGTTCAGAAGACTAGTTAAGATACCACTTCTCTCCCTAATGACCAACAGACTCATCACAATCCCAACCAAAATTCCATAAAGCTTTTTGTAAAAATTGAAAGCCAATCATGAAACATATGGAAGTACAACGGATCCCCTGTAGCCAAAACACCATTGAAAAAGCGGAAAAAGTTGTCCATCGAACACTACTTAATTTCCAACAGCAGTAATAAAAACAGTGAAGTAGGAGCTGAAAGCCAGATAAATGGAGCAATGGGACAAGAAAGAAGCTCCAAAAATACACCCACACCTGCAGGACAACTGATTTTTGACAAAGATGCAAAAGCAAGATAAGATAAATTACTAAATAAAACAAGGCAGAGAAGAGTACATACAGGTAACTCCATTTATATGAAGTAAATCAAATGCCCCTTCAGCATCTCTTCTTTGCTCCACCTCTGAGCTAACTGGAACTAATTCCAAAGACACTAACATTTGTCCCAATTAGATCAGCTGCCATCCTCCTTATGGGTAAAATCTCCAAGAGATATTGGCAGAATCCACAGTACACCTCCTATCCAGACTCAAACAGATCCTTCCGAATCTCTCCCTAGGACTAGCCAACATTGCATAAATAAAGCAGCCCTTCAAGTTATCAAGTCCGTCATAGAAGATCACAAGGATCAGGGCCTCATTATCTCCGGCATTAGACCCTGTAGTATCTCTAGCTTATCTGTAAGAACACTCAGTGGCTAAGGATGAAGCTTTGCCCAGAAACCTGAGCAATAAATACCACTGGTATCCCTCAGCACCCTGCTGTTCTAACCCCACACATACTGACACCCAACCCCACTGAAACCAAATTGTTCACTGTAACTGATCTATGCAGTACATTTTTTAGTATTCCAGTAGATAAGGATAGCCAAAATCTTTTTGCTTTCACTTGGGAAGAATTAAGATCCATCTGGACAGTTATGCCCCAGGACTTCTCAGAGTCCTTCTTACTGTTATAAACCTTAAAAGCTGATTTGGACGACAGAAGGTTTTCTGCAGGCTCTACTTTGTTCCAGTACAGAAATGATCAGCTCTTCTGCTCTGCTTCTCAGACCTCTTCACAGGAAGGGAACGTTCATCTGTTAAAACTTTTGCCTTTAAAATACATAAAACCTCCAAAGAAAAACTTCAATGTGTTCAAATTCAGGTTGGATACTCAGAGCCCCCGATCTTGGCACCAGGACTAGATTTGGATCCAGGGAGACCTCAAGGCATCCTGAACATCCCTAAACCTAAAACTGAACACCAATGACGAGCTGACTACCTTCTTGGACTAGCTGACTACCGCCGAAACTGGATCCCAAACTTTCTCCTACAGCCCAACCTCTATTGCTTTACTGAAAAATCAACAAACCTGACCCTATTATTTGGAAAGATCAGGATGACAGAGCTTTTGTGACTTCAAGGAAAAGCCTAATAAGGCCTCTGCCTTTGGACATCTTAACCTCAACTTCCCTTTTTCCTCTTTGTCTGTGAGAGGGAAGGGATGCCCTTGGAGCGCTCACCCCACCGGGGACCATCATCGCCCGGTAGGGCATTACAGCCAACAACCAGACCCTGAATATGACTCAGGTATAACCCCCTTTGCTTCACAGCCATTCCTGCCACTGCCCTCTTAGTTAAGGCCACTGCAGAAACAGTCACAGGGTCCCCTCTAACCATCCCTTTGCCCCATGCAGGGGAAGCCCTCCTGAATTCTCCTCACACTCAATGACTTTCAGCCAGTCACCTCACCTCCTGACATCCTCCTGCTAACTGCTGCTCTTGTAACTCTTTTTTTGTTTGTTTGTTTGTTTGTTTGTTTGCAAACTCCATTTTATTCATGGTTTGTTTCTCGCTCCTGTAACTCTTCCTCACTGCATAGACTTAACCCTGCTATTCTCCCCTCCCTCGTGACTGCTTAATACTGACAGATCACCTTTTGACACCCTGTGACAATTTACAGGAATTTCTCTGTGGGTCAAATGCAGATTTTTAATGGGTTACTGATGGCTCTTATTTAAAGGATGAAACTGTTAAATATTGTGCTGGGTCGGCTATGGGAACTCCCTTTGAAGTCACTGGGGCAGCACATTTACCTTTGGCTACTTCAGCCAAACTAGGCTGAATTATACCCCCTGACTTGATACCCTAGCCAAGGGTAAAATAACAAGCATTTACAAATCAAGAGCTGGTATGCTTTCCAGCAGCTCCTGACTTTGAAATACTATGGAAACAGTGAGGTTTACCTCCAATGGAGATAAAATTTTAAATGGCCATATCCAAAATTTATTACATGCCATATTTTCACTGGCTGCTCTGGCCATTATTAACATTCCTGGGCATTCTGCATATGACTCTCTGGAGGCCAAAGGAAACCACCTCACTGATATTTCTGGGGGCCGGGGGGAAGCTGCTCTCAAGGAAACCAACAGCCAGACCTCTATCATGGGCCAAAGGAATAGTCTCCCAAATGATAATTTGGAAGAACTGACCAAAGACCTCAAAAATTGGCCCCAGAAAAGGAAAAACAATACTGGAAATCTAATAATTGTTGGTTTGATAAAAAAGGAGAACTCTGGTTTGGGCCAAATAACAATCTGCCCACCAGAAGTTCCAAAATTCCCAGTACTTACCACTGTACATGCTTTAAACCACTGGTCTCCTGACACAGTGACAGCATTCTCGAACCAGTACTGGGAGGGTGGGGGAGCTAATAGGGCCACAGAAAGTGCCTACCTTGCTTGTCCTACCCGTTCAGAGCCCAGTGGGGGGAAAACTGCACTGCTCCCAGGCTCTGGACCGCCTGCTGGGCCACTCCAGTGTGGCAAGTGGATCTCCTACAGCCTCCCTGTCTCAGGGACAGACATACATTTCAGACGTGGTCTGTATGTTTGGTCACTGGACCGAAACTTTCCCTTGTAGACAGGCCACTGCTTCTCGTGTGGCTAAAATTCCGTGAGAAAGAGAATCCTGGGGCACCTGGGTGGCTCAGTGGGTTAAAGCCTCTGCCTTCGGCTCAGGTCATGATCCCAGGGTCCTGGGATCGAGCCCCACATGGGGCTCTCTGCTCAGCGGGGAGCCTGCTTCTTCCTCTGTCCCTGCCTGCCTCTCTGCCTACTTGTGATCTCTGTGAAATAAATAAATAAATAAATCTTTTAAAAAAAGAGAGAGAATCCCTACCTGGGGACCCCTCTCCAGCTTCCCCGTGATCAGGGAACCCCTTTTACTGGGCAGGGGCTTTGACAGATCTGCGCTGCGTACACCGTCCTCAGTGCTCAGAGCTCATCGCACTCACTAATGGCGTCATGGAGACTCCACTGGGAACATTTGTGGAGACCATAATATAATTTGGAGTTGCCATACTACCTTTTCTGTTGTGTATAATTATTTTTAAGTTTTGCATTTTTTAAAAAGATTTTATTTATTTATTTGACAGACAGAGATCACAAGCAGGCAGAGAGGCAGGCAGAGAGAGTGAGGAAGGGAAGCAGGCTCCCTGCTGAGCGGAGAGCCCGGGCTCGATCCCAGGACCCCGGGATCATGACCTGAGCCGAAGGCAGAGGCTTTAACCCACTGAGCCACCCAGGTGCCCCAAGTTTTGCATTTTTAAAAATAGGTTCCACAAGCAACACAGAGCTTGAACTCACAAACCTGAAATCAGGTCCCGAGATCAAGTGTTGGACGTTCCACCAACTGAGCCATCCAGGCACCCCAAGTTTTGCCTTTTATTGCCTGTCAAACTTCTGCAACAATGATGTGTCCAATAAGGTGACTCTAGCTCATGCTTCAAGATGATTTCCAACACTTACAACCTTAAGAAGACAGACTTTAGATGGGAAATACCTGAGAGTTTCTCCCTCCTCACCTTCCTTGTTACTCAACTATGGCCTTAAGTGCTTCCCAACTGCTAAGCACCTTCCCTCTGTCATAGGACAGGACAACCAGGGAAGGTCCTCCCTGGCACCAAGGGACAAAACAATTAAATACAGAAAACCTGACTTGGAACCAGCGATGCTTTTGGGGAAAGATGTCGATTAAAAGAGGGAAATGAGGGGCACCTGGGTGGCTCAGTTGGTTAAGCATGAGCCTTTGGCTCAGGTTGAATCCAGCAAACTGAATACATGAAAAGGGCAAAACATCATGATCACACTGGATTCATTCCAACACAAGGCTGATTCAACATCTGTAAATCAATCAATGTGATTCATCATATTAATGGACTGAATGAAAAAAAGACAGGATTGGGATGTCTGGTGGCTCAGTCAGTTACGTGTCTGCCTTCAGCTCATGACCTGGGGAGCGTGCCTCCCTACGCCGCCCCCCCAGCTCCCCCTGCTTGTGCTTTCTCCTGCTCTCTGTCAAATAAATAAAATCTTTAAAAATAATAATAATAAAATTAAAAAATAAAAAAGATAGGATTATATTAATATATGCAGCAGAAAGTTCAAAATGCATTCATGATAAAAACTCTCAAAAAACTTAGAAGGGGGGGCGCCTGGGTGGCTCAGTGGATTAAGTCTCTGCCTTCAGCTCAGGTCATGATCTCGGGGTCCTGGGATTGAGCCCCACATCGGGCTCTCTGCTCGACGGGGTCCTGTTTCCCTTCCTCTCTCTCTCTGCCTGCCTCTCTGCCTACTTGTGATTTCTGTCTGTCAAATAAATAAATAAAACCTTAAAAAAAAACTTAGAAGGGAACTTCCTTAATCTATTAAGACTATTTTTAAAAATCACAGCTAGCATCATACTAAATAGATAAGTTTTCTCCCTAAGATCAGAAATGAGGCAAGGATGTCCTCTCTCACCACTTCTAATTCAACTTCATAATAAAAGTCCTAGAAGTATAATCACAGAAGGAAAATAAATAAGAGGTATACAAATTGGGTAAAAAGAAATACAACTGTCTTTATTCACAAACAACATAAATGTGTATGCAGAAAACCCCAAAAAATCTACCAAATAATTCCTGTAAATAATAAATGAATTTAGACAAGTTGAAAAGTACATGATCATGATCTAAAAGTCAACTGCTTTCCTATATGTCAGCAATGAATACTTGGAATATGAATTTTAAAAAACAATACATTTATAATAGCATTTCCCAAAATGAAGTTCCTAGGTGCAGAGGTAACAAAATATGTACAGAATCAGTGTTCTTGAATTAGAAGACCCAACATAGTAAAGATGTCAATTCTCCCTTAGCTTCATGCAATTCCTACTAAAGTCTCAGCCAGCTTTTTGGAAACATACTTAACCTTATTCTAACATTTATATGAACAAGCAAAGGTCTTAGAACAGCCAATTCAATTCTAGAAAAGGAAAACAAAGTTGAAGGATTCATACTACCTGATTTCAAGACTTACTATAAAGGAATGACCACAAAGGGGTAAAAGAATGGACTCATCCATCAATGGTACAAAAAACAGAAACAGACCCACAAAAACACAGTCCATTTTTGAAAAAGGTGCCAAGACAAATCAATAAAGAACAGCCATTCAACAATTGATGCCAGACATTGGAAGTACATATGCAAGAAACTAAACCTCACACAAATATTAATTCAAAACGATCACTGACCTATATGTAAAATGCAGACACTATAAAATTTCTAGAAGAAAACACAGGGGGAAATCTGCATGATCTTGGGTTTGGTGATGAGTTTTAAGTACAAAGCAAAAGCAAATTTATGAACAAAGAAATTTTCAAGTTGGATTTAATTAAAATGAAAACCCTGAACTCCGTGAAAGCCACTGTGAAGAGGATGAGAAGACACACTGGGAGAAAATATCTGCAAATCCCACATTTGATAAAGGACATGCACCCAACATATGCCAAGAACTTTTTTTTAAAAGATTTTATTTATTTATTTGATAGAGAGAGAGAGATCACAAGTAGACAGAGAGGCAGGCAGAGAGAGAGGGGGAAGCAAGCTCCCTGCTGAGCAGAGAGCCTGATGCAGGGCTCGATCCCAGGACCCTGAGATCATGACCTGAGCCGAAGGCAGAGGCTTAACCCACTGAGCCACCCAGGCGCCCCATGCCAAGAACTTTTAAGGTTGAATAATAAGAAGACAACTCAATTTTTTCAAATTGGCAAAATGAGAGAGAGGGCAAGGGGAGAGGGCGGGGATGGGAAAGAGAACATGGTGGCAGGAAGGACAGGCTCTAGGATAGAGAGAAAATGATTTAATGTTCACAGGAGGACTGACTACTACAGTTTCCTGCTCATATATTAGTTGGGTAATTAGAGATATTATAGGTATCTACGTATGGTATTTCTATTTAAGGAAAAAA